>APFE031664097.1:0-33735 GCA_000404065.3 Pinus taeda | reverse complement strand
ATTATAAATTTATAATTAATAATATATATGAAATTTGAATTTGTATATTTTTTCAACTTTAAACAAGAAAACTTTATTTTATTGGGCTGCCTTGTGTGTTTGGTGGGACAGCAGTGAAATATATGCTGCCATCAGCGATAATTTATACTTTAATGTAGCCACAAGCCTAAAAAAAACCACAGAATTTATATGTTAATGACAAATGTAATGATTCAATTTTTCAAAAATTAAAATATATATACTATGAACTGTTTTTCCTGAACAAATTTTGAACCATTTAATTGGATTTTGTTGATCCATGGTGAAATTATAAATTACATAGCAAGGGCAAGCAACACCATTGTTAGAGGGTAGATAATGAACTGGCTTGAATGTTGTGTAGATGATTGAGTTGAAAATTTGAAATACATTCTCACTCAACGGTTTATATTGTAAAGAATAGCACAGAGCTATATTCAGTGTATGAATGCATTTAATGATTTATGTAATACCATTCATTAATGCAAAAAATGATGAAGATTTTCTGCGCTTTATTAATCTAATTGCAACTATTTCAGGTTAAAAGAACTGAAACTTATACTTCTCATATTATAGTATATAGTATAAAAAATTAAAAATTTAACAAGTCTGGACTGAGTAGAGGTAAGTTTGTGGCATTGTCATCTCTGTTTAGGGCTTCGGTTGGGTACAGGAGTCTGCATAGGGAGGCTGAGGTTTGTTCCTTAGTGAACAGTGAGCTGTTTTGTGTAAACAGTGGCATGAATCAAGCCCTACAGCTCAACGTTTGACAACAACAAGGAGGAGGGACTATGCCGCAGTTGTAGGAGGCAAATTGAGTGTATAAAAGTGGAGTGACAGTTGTGGCTCATGTTGCAGATAGTCCGAAACAACAAGAACTTGTGACATTTATTCCGACAATTCTGCTTAATGTAGTTGAGCCCTTGTGGGTGTTCACTGTTCAAATGTGTAATATAATGCACCTATATTTTTCACACGCGGGTCTTGTGAAACGTTTTCATGGAATAATAAAATTGAAAACGAAAACTTGTAGATACCACTGTCGTTGAAGCTGCTCTGTCCACTACCGCTGAAGCTGTCCACTACCCACTGCTGCTGAAGCTGCCCACTACCGCCGGAAATGGTAAACGGGGATGGCTCAAGCCTTAACCAAATGGAAAAAACTTAAAAGTTAAATGAAATCAGTAATCACGTATCAGATATTTGCTTGTGTGTGTTCATAAAGACTTAAAGTCTTAAAGATTTAGGGTTTTAAGTTTTTTACCTTTGTTATAAGTTATTTTTTAAATTTCAATAAAAAAAATTATTTGAAAATTAGATTTTTAATATAGTTATTTTTATGAAGAACCCAAAGAACTCGAAGAACCCAGAACCCGAAGAACCCAAGAACCCAAGAACCCATTAAAGGAAAAGAACCCAATTTTTTTTTTGAAGAACCCGGTTCTTCTAGGTTCGTCTGGGAAGAACCCGTACTCAAATCCGGTACTTGGGTGCGCGAACCCGGGATGGGTTCGAGAACCCCACCCCCGGGTGCGGGTGCCCGTGCAACATAGATTAATTAGTTGGAAGAATTCAAGCTAGAAGTCTTTGTGAAGTCATGCAACAGTTATCCCTTAAATTAAGGAAGTTATCCCTTAGTTAAGGAGATAAGAATGAGTTGTATTTGAGTTGTAATTAGTTAACTCAGTTAACTGAGCTAAGTCCCGTTAAATTAGTTCCAAACAGTTTGAGGAACTAATTGTGAATTCAGTCATTTAATGCATGCATGCATGCAACTAGTGTACTCGATATAACTGATGATTCTCTCATAAATAACTCATGCATGTCAATTCAGACAAAGACCCAGTTGAGATTAAAGACAAGGACAGTTTACTATCAGTTGCTTATGTTTGCCTATAAAGGAAACCAAAACATGCAGTCATGGCAAGGTTCCTTGAGGATTGCACAGTTCTGACAGGGTGTGAGATCAGTGTGAGTGACCAGTGTTACACTTGGTAACAAGAGGATCACCCAAAGAAACTGTGCAAGAAAATAGGAGGCTTGGAGGGCAGAGGAGAAGGCTTAGGAGAAGTCTTGTTACCCTGTGAGCATCTAGGAGGATTGTACTAAGAGCTGGCTAGTTGTGAGAGCTAAGGCTTTGTGTAATCCTAATGTATTTCCACCTTCTATGATAATACAGATAGTGGGGTTTTTAGCTGAGGCTTTCCCCTGAGTATTTTCTGTGTTTCATGTGTATTGATTCTTCTTCTCAGTTATATGTGTTTTGTTTGATCTCGCTCAAATCGATTAAGCTTCCGCAAGATTGATGGTAGAAGTAAATTAAGTATTTTGCTTTAGTATATTGCATAATCAGGTTAATCTACAATGAGAATTTCTACAGGATCAACTTGTCCGGTTAGAGGTCTTCTAGCCCCCGTGCCCAAAACCCCAAGAACAATTGCTCAAGACTCTGTGTTTCTCTCCATAATCTTTGCTTCACCCACAGTTAGAAATAAAACCCTCCTTCCGTACTCCTCGTCCTCTGTTCCCCTTCTCATGGTCTCCTCAACTCCCTTATATGCCCAAAATCTACCTTGATGGGTATAAGGGAAAAGATCTTTGGTCTTTTACTTAGAGCATCTGCCACTACATTTTCTTTCCCTTTAATGTATGAAATTCCAAAGTCATACTCACTTAAGAATTCACTCCATCGTCTTTGCCTAACATTCAAGTCCCTTTGCATAAACAAGTATTGCAAACTTTGGTGGTCACTTTTGAGCACAAAACTTCTCCCTACATGATAGTGTCTCCATATCTTTAAAGCTAGTACTACAACGGCCAACTCTAAATCATGTGTGGCGTAGAGTTCTTCATGAGGCTTTAACTTCCTTGAGGCATACATTAATACTCCTTTATCTTGCATTAATCCTGCACCTAATCTTTGCTTGGATGCATCGGTACATAGAGTAAAGTCTTTGTCCATGTTAGGTACTCGCAAGATTAGTGCAGTGGTCAATAATCTTTTAAGCTCAGAGAATACAATGTGACATTCCTTGGTCCACTCGTACCTAACTCCTTTATGCTAGAGGGTTGTGATAGGTTTTGCAATTTTTTAGAACCCTTCCACAAACCTTCCATAGTATCCGGCTAAACCCATGAAACTCCGCACTGCATGTGCATTCTTTGGTATCGGCCACTCCATGATTGCTTTTACCTTCTCAGGATCTACTAAGATCCCTTCACCAGACATAATATGACCTAGGTAATGAATCTTCGTCTGAAAGAAGGAACACTTGGATAGCTTTCCATATAACTGATGCTCCCTGAGGCAAAATAATACCATCCGCAAATGTTCTTCATGCTCTTTTTCATTTTTGGAATATATGAGAATATCATCTAAGAAGACTTGTACAAAGTGGTCGAAGTACTTGCAAAAAACACTATTCATAAGATTCATGAATACTTTCGGTGCATTAGTCAACCCAAATGGTACCACCGTAAACTCATAATGCCCAAAGCATGTTCAGAATGCAGTCTTCGAAATATCACTATCCTTAATTCTTAGTTGATGGCAACCCGACCGTACATCGATTTTTTAAAACACCAAAGCCCCTTTCATTTGGTCGAAGAGGTCACCAATTTGAAGCATTGGATACCTATTATTTATTGTAACTCGATTTAAGTCTCGATAGTCTATGCATAGCCGCAAGGAACCATCCTTCTTCTTGACAAAAATTACATGTGCACCCCAAGGTGAAATATTGGGTCGGATGTGCCCTATTGCCAATAGTTCCTTCAGTTTAATTTGCAACTCTTGAAGTTTCGTAGTCATCATTCTGTAGGTTGTTTTAGAAATTGGTTTTGTACCAAGTTTTAATTATGTTGTGAGATCAATCTCCCTTTTAGTAGGTAATCCCAGTAGTTCCTTTGGAAAAATCATCCGGAAATTCAGATAACACCAGATATTGCTCTAAGGACGGTCATTTTTCGTTGCTTACTTCCTTAACTACATATACCTGACAATCTTTTCTTAAGCAACACTTCATTTGCATTGCTGAGATGAAGCATAAAGATACCTTCCTCTTAATATCTTGGATTTGAATTGTCTCTCCTTTATGTAGAGAACTATTTTTCCGTAACAATCTACCCAAGCTTGATGAGCTTCTAACCAATCCATTCCTATGACGAAATGAAACTATCGGTAGCACTAGTATCAAATAAGATTTTGAGTTTTATGTTGTTAATAGTATTTAAGGACTCCACTACTGTAGGTTGATATTCTGTCTGGTTGTTGTTGACTACTACATGGATTTTATGATTGCCTTTGGTATTCGATGATGGTTCTTTTCCTTTCCTATGCATCACACTTGATGAAGCCTTTGGGCAATTACGCTAAAAATGACGTCCTCCGCATCCCCAACAATTAACCTGGGGTGATTCCCTTGTGTCATACTGTGAGTTTCTTAAAAAGGAGTTTTGTCCTCTTGTGCTACTTCCTCGCGCGCTTTCCTCTATTAGTAGTTCCTCTAGAGTTCCACAAACTTGCGTTAGATCTTTGATGATTCTACAGCTATAGCATTAGTTGCCATGGGTGTCCTTGCTCCTACTGCTCTTGGAGTAAATCTATTACCATAAGGAAGTGGCCTTGAACTACTCCCCATGAAGACCACCTCAATAGCTCTCAATAAGAACATTAGAATCATTATAAGCATATTAAGTGACTACTAAAGTGCTTCACCGTTTGCCATTGATAGCTCTTGCAATTTTTGCGCTTAAAGTATATTTTCTTGTCATCTTGATATTACAAATTTATTTAGCGCTTACAAATTGTTATTGGTACTCTTGTGATCTTACGTTAGAAGGGATATATTCATCACTTTGATTACAAGTGAATAATTGTTCTTGATTGTTCATTTGGGGCACTAAAGTGTGATTGTATCTTATCGGGAGTAATATTCAACTTTGCAAAGTCTTGCCTCTCACCTTGCATTACATCCATTGGTAATCAAAACTGTGAGCCTAATACCATTAATTGAAGCTTATTTTGTGTTGATCTATAAATCATTTGTGTAACTTGATAGGTCCATCCATTGTGCAAATATATTTTGTCTTGAGCATTGTCATTGAAGGCACTCGTCTCGTAACTTTAAATCTACATAGTCTAATTTAATCGGATAGCTTGAGCACTACTCAATTAATCACTCTTGCATTTAATTTAAGTCAAGTTAATGAGATAATTCTAATTGCAAGTACAAAGAAGTATGGCATGTGGCCCAAGGGTTACTACGGTGCACAAATCCTCTTTGTGTGCTCTATCGCCTATCCCTCTTGGTTATTTTGCTCATCTATGGAACAAATGCACTTGAAAAGAATGGAACCCCTTTTCCTCCTAGTGGCCTGGTTATAACATTGTTCAATAATCTATTAGTGGTTAGGTTTAACTACCTCAACTCTTAACCAAAGTTACAATATAGACTCTTTTAGCATCTTCTTCATCATAATCATGTGGTCAGCCCCTTTTCCATGAATAATGGGGGCTAACATGGCATCCTCTCAAATTATGGTGGTGAAAACAAGAAGGTCAACTTCTAAGTGGCATAACTTTTGCATACAGACTCCGAATGAGGTGATTCTTGCATCGTTGGAAAGGTCTTTGTGTGTAGATTCTAGAATATGAGAAAAAAGTGTGGGGCTAAAACATTGTTTGATGCTTCAAAATGCTCCCGATAGGTTTCAAACCCCAGTTTGCCAAACTAGGTCTTGCTAGTAAAATTTGTCATGTGATTTTATTCCCCCAATTTTTCCACTCTAAAAGCATCAAGATGGATGACAAACAATATAATGATCAATCCAGATCAACAAGCTAGATTTAAACCTGAGCATTAGACCATCAACCACATCCTTACACTGATCTGAACTTAAACAAGAACGCAACAAATTACAGATATAACCATAAATATAGAGATGCAACAGAAATAACACTTCATTTCATTAATATCAAACACTAAAATAAGCTTACAAATAGAATGGAAATAAACTAGCTCCCGCAATGGTAGCTTATCTCTAAGAAGAGATGTGGCGGCTACATACCTCTGGACTGTGTTACAATGAGGCTCGAAGGCCTATTTATTATTCAGAAACAATGGAAAACCCTAAACATCCAAAAACCTAACCCTAGGAGATGAAGCGTCAAAACTATGGGCCTCGTTTGGGTAAATTGGTATATCAACTTCCTAGGGTCGTAACTTTAGCATACGATCTTTGTTTGACGCGCATAATACCTCATTAGAAAGATCTATTCGAGGAATACAACTTTTGAATGGCAAAAAACGTTGTTTAGGGCCTCAAAATGGCTCCGAAAGTTCAGGACCCAAAAAATGACAAAAATAGTAAATTGTGCTACAATTAAGGAAATTGAAAAACTGAAAGAGGTAGTGATGGGGGTCCAAGTGGAACAGGCAAATGGCCACCAACATCCACTTGGATCAGTCCTCCCCCCTTAGGAAGTAATGGTCCCCATTGCGTTGAGTGCCTCCATGAGATAGGGAAGCTTTTGCTGAACTTGGTCCCTGGTGAGCCACTTGCCTTGATGCAGGAGTTTGCCATCTTTGACAACCCGATATAGTTGGATTTTCTATTGGCGAGTGTTCTTGATCTGTGTATCCATAACTTGATCAGTTGTGGCTTGTTCCATGCAATATGGGTTTAACTCTATTGGTGTGAGTTGTTCTGCAATGTATGATGTGTCCAGTAATGGTGGGAAGTATGGTTGAAGGCGGTCCACATTGAACACTGGGAGCAAGCCAAGGAATGGGGGAATGTTGAGCTCAAAAGCATTGTCTCCCACAACCTTGGTAATGGTGTAAGGACCATATCAGAGTGGTCTAAGCTTCCGATGGGCTCCAGTAAGGCGTTCTTTCTGCAAACGCAACCAAACTTTGTCGCCAACCTGAAACTTGTGTGGCACCCGATGTTGATCATGTCTCTGCTTGTACTTGGCATTTGACTTCTCCAAGATGTCATGAACTTGTTGGCGAATATGTTGGGTGCGTTCAATAAATTTGGTCGCTTTATCAGCCTCAGACAATACATGTGTGGATTATGTCTGTGTAGGCGCATGAGGCATGGCAACATCAATCGAACACAATGGTTGAAATCCTTGATCCACTTGAAAGGAACTGCGACCAATCAAGCTATGGAGAGCTTTGTTATAACTATGTTGCACATAGGGAAGACTCATACCAAGTTCGTGGATGCTTGGATTTGTACATGCGGAGTATGTACACTATCATCCTATTGACGACCTCCATCTGGCCATCAATCTGGGGATGGAAGGTAATCGACTTGGTGAGCTTGGTGTCCAAGAGTGTCTAGAGGCTTGACCAAAATGTGCTCAGGAACCTGCTATCCAGATCTGATATAATGGTCTACAGGATCCCAAAATGTACCCACACTCGTTCAAAGAAGAGTTTGGCAGTGTCCTCTGCTGTGATACTCTTCTTACAAGCCGCCAATATAGCCATCTTAGAAAATATGTCCACGACCACAAATATACAGTCATTACCAAAATATGTCCATGACCACAAATATAAAGTCATTACCATGCTTGGTAGAAGGGAGACCAGACATATAGTCCATGGAGATGGATTCCGACAACTGGATGGGAGTAGGCAAAGGAGTGTACAGGCCTTGCTTCTTGATGGTTGGCTTGGCGATGGCACAAGCAGTGTAGAATCTGATATATTTCCAAACATCCAGTCGAAGTTTCGGCCAATAAAAGTACTTTTGTAGTCCAACCACAGTTTTCTCCACACCAAAGTGTCCTGCGACCCAACTATAGTGCGCCTCCCAAATCAGCTTAGCACACTCGTTTGAAGGAACACAAAGGTGGCCCAGGTAGCATAATAATGCGTCCTGGAGGTGGAAATCAAGAACTTGCTTTCCATCTACTAGCATCTAGTATGTGGAGGCGAACTCTGGATCATTTTTGTATAGTTGCGGCCATCTAGAGGTCTCGTGGCCACAAGAGTTGAGAACAGTAGTCAATGCTGCAACTGGGGGCCAGTTGAGGCAGTCTGCAACATGACTGGTGCTGCCATTTTTGTATTTAATGTTCAAGTGGAATTGTTGCAGATATGTAGACCATTTTTTATGGCGATCGTTCTACAACTTCCCTTGTGTCTGTATAAACTGAAGAGGTCAGTGATCGGTGTGGATGACCATCTCCTTCCCCAGAATGTACTCCTTCCATTGTCGGCAAACCTGCACGATGGAATACATCTCTTTATCATAGGTGGGGTACTTCCGAATTGTATCAGAAAGTGACTCACTATGATAGGCCATTGGATGCCCGTGTTGGGTGAGGACTGCACCAATAGCATAGTCGGAGACATTTGTCTCAATTTCAAATGGTTGTTGCAGGTCTGTCAGTGTGAATACTAGTGCAGAGCAAAGGCAGTGCTTCAACTCAATGAACGCCTTCTGTTGGGACTCAGACCAAGAAAACTTTGCTTTCGCCCCGCCCTTAGTAATCTGACTCAAAGGCCAAGTGATATGGGAGAATCCCAACACAAACCTCCAATAAAAATTTGCAAGGCCCAAAAAGCTGTGAAGTTTTATTAGAGTAGTCGGGGCTAGCCAATCCTGAATGACTTGGAACTTAGCCGGATCCACATGCACACCATGCTCATCTATGATGTAACCCAAATATTGGACCTGACTCATGCCAAAGGTGCATTTCTCCAAGTTGGCACACACTTTGTGCTGTCAAAGCGTTTGAAGGACCTGTCGAATGTGTTGCAAGTGTTCTTCCCAACTCTTGTTGAAGATGAGGATGTCGTCCAGATAAACAACCACGAATGAGTAGGTGAAGGGCTGCAAGATGTCATCCATTAGACTTATAAAAGTAGCAGGGGCATTTGTCAACCGGAAGGGCATAACGAACCATTCAAAAAGGCCTTCCTTGGATTTGTGGCAGTCTTCCATACATCTGTGGGCTCTATTGGAACCTAGTGATAGCCAGACTTCAAATCGATCTTGTTGAAATACTTGGCCCCCTTGAGTTGGTCTAGGAGATCATCAATCTGTGGGATTGGATACCTGTTCCTGATAGTGATTTTGTTTAGTGCCCAATAATCAATGCAATGCCTCTAGGTCCCATCCTTCTTCTATACAAGTGCAATCGGGCTCCCACAAGGTGAGGAACTTGGTCGGATGTGCCCTTTTTGCAGCAACTCCTGGATTTGTCGCTTGATCTCTTCATTTTCTAGAATGGAGCAACGATATATCAACCCGTTGGGTAGAGGTGCTCCAGGAGTCAGATCGATCGAATGCTTGACCTGACAGTGCAAGAGTACCCCTGTGGGTGAGGAGTAGATGCCCCTGTATTCTTCCACTACCGTATCCACCTACTTCTGTTGCGTGGAGGAACCTTTCTCGAGGGCCATGGATGTGGCTACAATCTTCCCCCTACTTTGAGAGCAAATCAGAAAGAAAACAAATTTCCCAGTCTGGGAGATGATCTTACTGCATTGCTTAGCAGAGATCAAAGAGATGGCGGTAGGCAGGGATACCTCTAGTATCCTATATAACTTATTACCCAAATAAATAAGAACAGAGCGAGGTCTAGACTCATATACAACATGTCGCTTCCACAAATATGGTTGTCCTAATAATACATCACAAACTTCAAGAGGAGCAACATCACACAGTACCTCATTGGTGAAGGGCTTGATGTTGTAGGGAAGGCGACACTGTTCGCTGGCGCGGAGATCTCGTCCTTGGTGAAGCCACCCGATGGTGTACAGCTACGAATGTGTTATAGTCAGTAAGCCCAACCGCTTCATGATCTCTGCTGAAATAAGGTTCTTTTGGCTCCCGCTATCGACAATGAACTACAACAGAGAACCCTTCACCCACATCTGTGAATGGAAGAGGCGTTCCCCCTCCTCTAGATCTTCAGGCTCAATCTTCTGGATCTTGGTGGTGGCCACGGTGACACTGGGCTCCACATCAATGATCTACTTGCCTTTGTCATTCCCTTTGTTGGGTTCTGACTCAGGGTCGGAACATGCATCTGATTCAGAAACTTTCAGCTCGGCCTTCAGTGACTGCTTGGCCCGACACTCACTTGCATTGAGTGGAGCTCTTATGGAACTCACACCACTTTCCCGTGTCATTCTTTGTTTTCGTGGTGTTGTTCTTTGCTTGCAGCTTAAGCGGGTATCCTGGGTCGCCCTGCCTTGGCTTTGTCCTTTGCTCTGCGATTTGGGGGCGCCTTTCTCTTGCTTTGGATTCACAAATCCAAAGTTTCTTTTTTCTATTTAAATTTCTGCTCAATCTTGACAGCGTATCTGTACGTCGTGCCAAGCGAGGCGATGTCTAGGAACTCCATCTCGTCCTGGATGTACTTGTGTAGATAGTTGCGGTACTTGAGTACCAAATGCTGCTCAGAATCCTTGATACCCAACTTCGTGTGAAGGGTATGAAAAACATTGGTAAATTCCAGCATGTCTTGGTCCCTTCCCTATCGCAGCATGGTCCACTTTATGTATTTATCCTCATAGCTCCCGACAGGGTAGTACTACTCCTTGATGGCGTCCCGAAACAAATTCTAAGTGGGTGCCGCTGAAAATAGTGAGGGTGTACTTTCGTCCTTCCTCTCACAATAGGTTTCCCACCAGTCCTTGACGTGGGGGGGAGGCTTTGAGAAGTGCAAATGTAATATTTTCCCTACTGGAAAAATCATGAACAGAAAAATATCCTTCTAGCAGATTTAACTAGTTATCTACAGCGTCCACATTTATCTTACCTTCAAATATGGGGATGTCAAAGTTAACTTGTACCTTGAAGGGCGTGGCACTTCCAGAGTGGCCGCTGGAAGGAGATGCGTCACCTTTGGGTAACCGTTGAAAGATCTGGGCAAAGTCGTCCATCATCGTGTTCCTCTGTCGCTCGAGGGCTTCTTTGAGCAAGATTTTGATAAGATCTCCTGTCCCCTCGTCTTTCTTTTCTTCCGCCATGGGAGGGCGTCAGGGTCTGCGAGGTTGATCTTGCAAAGGTTCGACCCCTAACTCCTTATATCCCGACCTCATTGGGGACATGCAAAGAAAACCGAAAAAGTGCAAACCGCTCTTATACCTCTAATCCGAACTTAAACAAAAACGCAACAAATTACAAATATAACCATAAATACAGAGATGCAGCGGAAATAACACTTCATTTCATATCAAATACTGAAATATACTTACAAATAGAATGGAAATAAACTAGCTCGAGTGATGGTAGTTTATCATTGAGAAGAGATGTGGCGGCTACATGCCTCTGAACTATGTTAAAATGAGGCTCGAAGGCCTATTTATTATTGAGAAACAATGGCAAACCCTAAACATCTAAAAACCTAACCCTAAGAGACGAAACGCCAAAACTATGGGCCTCGTTTGGGTAAATTGGTATATCAACTTCCCGAGGTCATAACTTTGGCATACGATCTTCGTTTGACATGTATAATACCGCATTAGAAAGATCTATCCGTGGACTACCAAAAACTGCCAAAAATAGTAAATTGTGCTACAATTAAAGAAACTGAAAGAGACAGTGACGAGGTCCAAGTGGAACAGGCAAGTGGCCACCAACATCCACTTGGATCATACACTCCACGCCATTATTGAGGAGGCACAACATCACTCTTCAAAAGCCTACTACTACTTTGTGGACTTTCAAGAAGCTTTTGATTGTCCCTTGTGAGGCTTTATTCCAAAGAGAGATATTGGTATCTCTAGTACATTATTGGTTGCCAACATGCACCTTAATAAGTCAATTCTTGGTCGTTTGTGCATAATATAAGGGTTTTCAAATTTTATCAAGAGCACCATTGGGGTCAAACAGGGATGCTCCCATCCCCCAAGGCCCACATTGTTAGGGATTTACAACGATGAGCTAGAATCCTTGTTGCATGACCACATTCAAGAGGAAGATGGGTGTTGCCTCCATATTTTTCATTTCTATCATGTTTTTCATTGATGACGTGGTCCTTTAAACCTCATCCCTCGACAAGTTATAGAAATAGTTGGATGCCTTGTCCCTCCTTTGTGACCTTCAACAATTGATGGTCCACTTGGGTAAAAACAAGGTTATGGTCTTCAACAAGTCAAAGAAGACCCTCTTTAATCACCATTTCTCGTTTAGGGGGGAGGAGATTGAGATCACTTGCTCATATACTTACTCGGGAGTTCTATTCACAGGACCTCAACTCAGTCTGCACCACGCACTCTAGCCCCAAGTCAACAAGGGTTATGGTTCCCTAGCCCTCTTAGAAAAGCAATGTTTCCAGAACCATTTTCAAGACATTGTCCAAGATGTTGCTCATGTACACTCTTGTGCAACCCACAGTTTTATATGGATTTGAGTTTTGGGAAGCAGTTTATTAGAGTCTAATCGGCCTTCAGTAGAGAAAGTATAGCTTGTCCTCCTTCGCTGCATCATTAGTTGTAAGCAAACAATTCCTCAGCCCATCATCCTCGCAAAGTTTGGTGCTTGACCCTTCCAACTTGAGACAATGTTTGTCCTCATCTCACTTCCACACAATCTTCGGAGTGTCGCAAATACAACAAAGGGGCGTGACCGATATCCATACATGTCCTATTGTTCATCAGAGTCTATTCAAGCAGCTAATCCTTTAGCTCAATCTCAATATTGGTAAATTGGAGTCTCAGATCTCCTTGCTTCGATTGGTATTATGGTGGATCTTCTTTGTTTCGATATTCCCTATGTGCACCCAGTGACCCTTTACCAACCAAACAGGAGATGAATACAATCATTTGAGAAGATATCTATAAAAGATATATATAGGTCACTTGGATAAACCCTCAAGGCAGGTTACATCCAAAGATGACCTTCTATGTTGAGCATTTCATGGAGACGAGTGATGGATTTACTATTCAATGCCATTACACACTTTACCATTAGATGCACGCCCTTCAAATCCCCTTGTGAAAGTTCAAAGTTGGCTCTCGTAGACTACATATTGAGACTGGCCACCAAATTGATCAATCTGACAGGATCTAACAGTTGTACCATCTCCAAGAGGTTGAGATCTAGGAGCATTTCATCTTCTATTGCCCTATTTATTGTGAGATCCACGTGCAATTTTATTGCTTGTTCAAAGGGATCCATACTATATCCAATTTCTTCTGATACCCAAACCAGGTGTGTTTTACCCTCTACATGCAGGAGGACCTCGAGCTTTGTACCCACAATCTCCAACCTCCTCCTAGACCTGATTGTGTTCAGCAAATTAGTTCCTCTTTTGCATTGCTCCCATTAGCTAGAGGCACCAAGAGACAAATTGGTGGCAGCATTGCTCCTAAGTACATATAGGTGTAGGCTCGAGGGACCATTACGCTTCCCTAGAGACCGCCATACCAAATCCTTACCAATAGGCAAATGAGATCACCTAGACATCAACTGCATATTACTTGTTCTAGGTAGCAACATAGTAGCGGGTCCGTGTCTTCTCCCAGCTCTTCCTCAAGCCACTAATCGAAGAGAGAGACCTAGTAGTCCATGACCTTATCCATAGATCTCTTTCCTCTGTACATCTCCCTCCCAATGTGGTTACCTGCATATGGAGTTGAGGGTTTCTCCAGGTTTTAATATATAAACCTCATGTCTCATTTTCCCTCTTGTTCATTATATGTGAGAAATTTTGGTTCTCCTACTTTGCATTGACATCATTGTACTCAACAATCTCATTGACCTACCTTTGTAGTCGTTTGTTGGATTGTTGGACCTTAATATAATTATCATCATATCTATGTCAAAGGTGACATTTTTGTTTTGCATTTTGTTGTCTCTTAGAGGAAACCCTGTTGCGGGAAAACCTCTAAGGTAACCTCGAACCTCTTTGAGGTTGAAAGCTGGCCCTTCAACCTAGAGAGGGATCTCTCCCTAAAAACTCAACTACTCAAGTTCACTGTAGTAGAAGGTTTGCAATTGAGTCCTATGGCTAAATTTATTGAAAAATGACTGAAATTTGGTTGGGCTATTTGAAAGTTCCACCATTGGGCATGGAGTCTAACCCAATCAGGTTTTATACAAACGCAGTTTCGATGAGCAAAACACAAAAGCAAGGTAGGTCCTTTGACACTTCAATGATTTAGAGAAATATGAAGGAATTTAATGTGAGGGTTAAATGAACAACAATTATTAATGCCTGAGAAATTGATGACAGCTCAGCTGCTTTGATACAGCAAAGTTGCATCTTTACATAAATCCGCGTGGACCTGTGGGTTATGGGCCCACATATACATCAAAAGCATTATAATTGGCGGACTTCACAACGAAGCCCGACCAGTCAACCAACAATGAACGATCTTGATGGCCGGAACTCAACGAGGTTTTAATCTCATTGTATAAAACCTTATCGCATCCGAATCAAATGTTAGCCTTCGCGCACTTTCGAAAGTGATATACGTCCGATTACCATTGAATGGACGATTCGATCATCTTGAAGTATAAAATCTTTTTAAATGAGTTTATCGGGTCTGCTAGTCGAGGTAACATGCTTACAAGTTCCCACGCGATCACCGTAGACCTTCTTCCATCAGACGGTTATCGCATCGTCCGCTCACCAACTAGCCCAAAGAATCTCCACCATCGATGTGACCCCGCTCGATCCAACAGTCGTCGTGTCATCTCGTGTTCCAATTAGCACAACAGTTAATACTTTGAAAGCACACGAGAAAAGTTGTTTTCCCGTGCTACGTGTCAACTGCTAAGGTTAATCGCGTAGAATTTAGAAATACAGCTTCCCACCTTCAGGGCGTGCGAGAAACCACTTACCACTGGCTGAATACCAACCACGTGCTCAATATGGAACTTAAAGAAACTCGGCTTAATAAAGGGTTAGCATTTAATCTCTGCCATTCCTCTTCCGTCATTATTATTCGTCGATCTAGTTGATCCGACGGTTTCCATTGTACTGTTCAATCAATTCCGGTTTCGATTGAACCCTCTCATCGTTGATCTGTTCTCAATCCAACGGCTATCCCATTTGCTTATCGATGAAACTCATATTACAACACACTTTATCTCTGCCATACTTTATCTAAGGCGAAGTTCATAGGAACTTCATCCCTTACACTCACACACGCAATTTATCAACTTTACAGGAAAGAACGTATATATAAAGACACAGACACACAAAACTCAGATAACACGCATATGTATAATAACATGTATATTTCGAATATATACAGAACTCGATTACAGGCTAAGGCCTCACGGCCTGAATCACAAATTGCCCTGCGGCTACATTGCGTACTCTCCTATATCTATCACACAACACAAGCTCTCTTTATATAGGAAATTACAAAGGGAGGGATCGTTTAAGATCCATGAGTTTCTCCCACAATCACTCAATCAAATCCCCTAAATCCCTCTATATGCACACATGGCAGATAATTACATTAAATCAAGCATTATCAATCACATCAATTTAGCTCTATTTAAACAGAATTTGCCCCGGTTTACAATGATTGTCCACGTTTCTCCTTTCACAGCTTTGAATTTAAATTTTGATTTAGCGTGGTCAGATGCTCCTGCGTCAGACTCCCGAGGTACAAAAATTTATGACCTCCTGGTCATATGCGTCTTTCATCCCTTAGCAATTCTACCCACATCCTCTGTGGAATTGCCTTTATGATCTTCCGTAACAACAATTATGAGCTGCAACAAAACCTCTGCAATAACAAGTCTCATTCTTGCTACACGATACCTCACCAAGCTTCTCTCCTCTGAGCTTAGTCTTTTGGCATTTCTCTGGTTCTCTTCTCTGGAACCATATGAGCACTTCCTGCTCTAGGCCGCTGCAAATATTCTCACCTTCCTTTGATGTTACCTGCACAAAAATATAAATACCACACACTTACCATCTTCAACATAATTGTACCTCCTTCTGAACGCAGAATCTTCTTCTGCTCTGATACCAAAAATGATGACAGCTCAGCTGCTTTGATATAGCAAAGCTGCATTTTTACATAAATCCGCGTGGGCCTGTGGGTTATGGGCCCACGTATACATCGAAAGCATTAAAATTGGCGGACTTCACAACAAAACCCGACCAATCAACCAACAACGAACAATCTTGATGGCCGGAACTCAATGAGGTTTTAATCTCGTTGTATAAAGACACAGACGCACAAAACTCAGATAACACGCATATGTATAATAACATGTATATTTCAAATATATACAGAACTCATTTACAGGCTAAGGCCTCACGGCCTGAATCACAAATTGCCCTGCAACTACATTGCGTACTCTCCTATATCTATCACACAACACAGACTCTCTTTATATAGGAAATTACAAAGGGAGGGATCGTTTAAGATCCATGAGTTTCTCCCACAATCGCTCAATCAAATCCCCTAAATCCCTCTATATGCACACATGGCAGATAATTACATTAAAGCAAGCATTATCAATCCCATCAATTTAGCTCTATTTAAACAAAATTTGCCCCGGTTTACAATGATTGTCCACGTTTCTCCTTTCACAGCTTTGAATTTAAATTTTGATTAAGTGCGGTCAGATGCTCCTGCATCAGACTCCCGAGGTACAAAAATTTATGACCTCCTGGTCATATGCTTCTTTCATTCCTTAGCAATTCTACCCACATCCTCTGTGGAATTGCCTTTATGATCTTTTGTAACAACATTCGTGAGCTGCAACAAAACCTCTGCAGTAACAAGTCTCATTCTTGCTACACGATACCTCACCAAGCTTCTCTCCTCTGAGCTTAGTCTTTTGGCATTTCTCTGGTTCTCTTCTCTGGAACCATATGAGCACTTCATGCTCTAGGCCGCTGCAAATATTCTCACCTTCCTCTGTTGTTACCTGCACAAAAATATAAATACCACACACTTACCATCTTCAACATAACTGTACCTCCTTCTGAACGCAGAATCTTCTTCTGCTCTGATACCAAAAGTGATGACAGCTCAGCTGCTTTGATACAGCAAAGTTGCATCTTTACATAAATCCGCGTGGACCTATGGGTTATGGGCCCACGTATACATCGGAAGCATTATAATTGGCGGAGTTCACAACAAAACCAAACCAATCAACCAACAATGAACGGTCTTGATGGCCGGAACTCAATGAGGTTTTAATCTCATTGTATAAAACCTTATCGTGTCTGAATCAAATGTTAGCCTTCACACACTTTCGAAAGTGATATGCGTTCAATTACCATTAAACAGACAATCCAATCATCTTGAAGTATAAACTCTTTTTAAATGAGTTTTTCGGGTCCGCTAGCCGAGGTAACGTGCTTGCAAGTTCCCGCGCGATCACCGTAGATCTTCTTCCATCGGACGATGATCACATCGTCCGCTCTCCAACTAGCCCAGACAATCTCCATCATCGATGTGACCCCGCTCGATCCAACAGTCGTCGCGTCATCTCTCGTTCCAATTAGCACGACGGTTAATACTCCGAAAGCACGCGAGAAAAGTTGTTTTCCAGTGCTACGTATCAACCGCTAAGGTTAATCGCGTAGAATTTAGAAATACAGCTTCCCACCTTTAGGGCACGCGAGAAACCACTTACCACTGGCCAAATACAACCACGTGCTCAATACGGAACTTAAAGAAACTTGGCTTAATAAAGGATTAGCGTTTAATCTCCGCCATTCCTCTTCCGTCATTATTATTCGTCGATCTGGCCGATCCGACAGTTTCTGCTGTACTGTTCAATCGACTCCAGTTTCGATTGAACACCTCTCATTCGTTGATCTGTTCTCAATCCAACAGCTCTCTCGTTTGCTTATCGATGAAACTCGTATTACAACACACTTTATCTCTGCCATACTTTATCTAAGGCAAAGTTCATAGGAACTTCGTCCCTTACACTCACACACGCAATTTATCAACTTTACAGGAAAGAACGTATATATAAAGACACAGACATACAAAACTTAAGATAACACGCAGATGTATAATAACACGTATATTTCAAATATATACAGAACTCGATTACGGGCTAAGGCCTCACGGCCTGAATCACAAATTGCCCTACGGCTACATTGCGTACTCTCCTATATCTATCACACAACACAAACTCTCTTTATATAGGAAATTACAAAGGGAGGGATCGTTTAAGATCCATGAGTTTCTCCCACAATCGCTTAATCAAATCACCTAAATCCCTCTATACGCACACATGGCAGATAATTACATTAAATCAAGTCTTATCAATTCCATCAATTTCGCTCTATTTAAACAGAATTTGCCCTGGTTTACAATGATTGTCCATGTTTCTCCTTTCACAGCTTTGAATTTGAATTTTGATTAAGCGTGGTCAAATGCTCCTGCATCAGAAATAAAGAAAAAGGAGCATCAAATATGAATCCCAATCTCATACTCTATTTTTTAGACATGAGGAAATATAAAACAGACAGGGAAATACAACACAAGAATTTTTGTAAATGCTCATAAAGAATGTTTTCATTAATGGTCTACTCAAAATCCACAAGGATGCTAAAACTCGAATAAACACCAACCCTTTCTTCTTCTGCAGTCTTTGCTTATATAAGCATTACAATAACTGAAACATGTTTGTAGCTCAATATAATTACAATAATCCAAAAATAGAAGTATAAATGTCTTAGGTACATGCATCTGAAAATATATTTTTAAACATATCAAAAATCAAAATAACTTGCTCAAAATCATGCTGAAAATGGGGCTAAGAAAATGTATCATGATTGTGTTTCCCTCGTTGTAGATCAACCTTGTCATGCTCCAAACCGGTTTTCAGTTTTGTTGTTGTCTTTTCGTTCATCCCTGCTGCAATACGCTGATACTGCCACTGTCAACCCTTTATCCGTTTGAATCTATAGTTTTACTAAAGGGTCGACTGTCAGCATCCTTTCCATATTGTTTCCTTCATTGTCAGCGCTTTCTATGCAAAATTCGCTGACAATGGAAATGTCAGTTCTCCTTTGTGTTGTTCTGTATCTAAACATTGACGGGTGCATGATCAGTGATAGATCAACAAAATTCACTTTAGCAATGAATAGTCAAAAACCCAAAAAAAAAAGTGATTATCAGCTTCCTAGCAGAGGGTATTGGCCACCTCCAAAAGAACATCCACCTTGTCCATTCTCTGCCTGTTGCTCTGTCTGGTTTCCATAGGGATTTTCTTTTTAGTTTCCTTGGCCTTTGACCTTTTAGAACATGTAGTTTTCCCTTTATTTATTATCAAGTCCTTTAATGGGACATTGTCCACATCTATCACTTCCTTGGCGAGGTCGGGATTTTGTTTTAATTTTATCTTTAGCGTTAACTTGTTTAAAGGCCTGGTATGAGGTCTTTTACCCGCTTTGAACATTTGAAACCGGGAGGGTTCTTTTTCCTCATGGGGTTCAGTTTCAACTTCTTTTCCCTTGGTCTGCTCTAGTGGATGAGTTTCTGCAGGGCAACTCTCAATGGGTGGCTCCTCAACATGAGGGGAATTCATAGAAAAAGGCAGATTTTCAGCGGGAGAGTGTTCAGTAGTGGGTTGTATCTTCTTAAGTCTATCACTTCTTCTAGCATAGACCTTAGGAATTGTAGGACCAGAGGATGAGGGAATGTCCTTCTCTTTTCAGCTTTGGGTTTCAATGGAGGTGCCCTAAGAGGTTGTTTCTACCTGAGTTTTCTTGCTCTGTTTGGTACCCTTCTATCTCCCTCGTTTGGCCTTAGGGGGCTGGGATTGAAACCCTCCACAAAACAGTAAATGGTTCCAAGTTCTGCAAGCTTTGGCTAACTGATTCTCAATTAACAACTTAATCAAGGCTTTGTGATAAACAAAATGAGGGGAGGGGTCTGCTCTGGCCCGAAAACAAGCAGCCATGTGCTTGAGACTCTCCAATAAATAAAAACAGGTATTCGTTCTTACTTGTCCCACTAGATGAGCTAAGAAATGAAAATGGTATAGATTTACCCAGCTAAAACGCCCTTCACACATGAAGTATGACTGAGTAATGCATAGCAAACCATGCCATTTGTCCTCCATCCAAGATCTTTGCCCCCTACCATCCAGTTTTTGTCCTTGAACTCGACTTTCAAGAAAAATGGGACATCAATCCCAACTAGAATGTGACTTCTAAAAACCTTTTCCCAATCCGTAGGTAGGCCTGTAACTTCAGCGATTAGTTCCTCTGTGACCAGGAACGAAAGTCCTCCTACCTCCACACGCTGTCTTTCAAACCCCTAGGCGAATGCATGAGCCCCAGAGTCCTGGTAATCGATGGAAAAATTCCTGCCACCCAGCCCACTGGAATTGTTGTTGAATATTTGGATAAATCTTTAAAAGGTCGGGACCTATGGGTTCATTTCTGATAATCTTCCCGCTCTTCCCTATTATCCCTATGGTTTGGCGATTATGCAGATGAGAGGCTGGGATCGAATGTTGTATCTCCGTCGATTAATTTGAAACGAACAGCTCTCCAACGCTAAACTAACACAACTTTACAAATGACAATGGTGAAAATAATATGCGGTCAAAACAATGAGCTTTTTAAGCGGAATAACTAATTGACAGGTGAAATGATATTTCGATAATTACAAAATCACACCATAGCTCTTCGGCGGCGGAAAACTTCACTTTCAATACGTACCTTTCACCTCCAGATAATTTGTGGTGTGACCGAACAATGATTATCGTGTCGCTGACGTGGAATGTGTTAGTGCGATTTTGAGAATCGAAACTCAAATTTTACTTTTGTCGTTGATATTCCTGTTATCAGCCAATATCTTATAACAGTGTCAACATATTCCTATTAATAACTTTTTGAACTTAATAAGCGTTGATAGTCTCATTATCAGCGTTTCACCTGTTTATCACAAATTGTTTCACTGACACTGAAATTGTCAGCGTTTTCTTAAAACAAAAAACAAAAAAAAATGCGATAACACATTGAATCTTGAATTCCATGAAATTTCAAAGCTTGTTATGGTTGAATCACTCTTGAATAAAAGAGAGTTTGTATTTCAGCTAGAGTTTACCTAGGATAGGTACTTGATCTAATTGAGGTGACTAGTTGAGAAATTGTAAGTTGCTTGAGAAAATCACCTTGAACCTTAGAACGGTTGTTTCTTCTTCATATTGCACATTTTCTAGGATGGATATAGCATTGGTCTCTTGTTTATCTTTTAACACCATGTCTATCGCTGGTTGGTATGTGAACGGTTGAGCTTCCAAACGCATAACATATGACAAGTCTCTATTCAACGGGATTTGGGAGCAAAAGGGAGGCATGATTGTGCTTGGCAACGATACCACTTACTGTATGAGAGGAGTTAGCTCCATTTCATTGGGGATGCCTTCAAGTAACGTTCTTGAGCTAGCTATGTAACAGGACACCTCCAAACAAGACCCATGTCTTGTATCCTATATGTCGAACACCAATATGTGAGCACACATGTTTAACACATGTTTGGAAGGTGTCCTGATAATGTTTGGCATGTATCATGTTAACAAGACACTTACCAAACATGTGTTAAACAGAAGCCCTCACTGTGCCCCTAGTAAAAGAGGCCTACGACCCATAAAAACACATTTTTTCCTTTCATTTGAGCTCATTTTTCCCTACACGTTGGAGGTGTGAGATGTTTTTTGAGTGCAACTAAAGGTTATTGTGTAGTGTTAGAAGGGATTCCAAGTGTTGTGCAAATGGGTTTGTCCACCAATCTTCAAGTTTTTTCCTAGAATAGCCCATTGTCTTCCTCATGTCACAAAAACCATGGCTTAATCATCAAGGACATCTAAAAAAAGTTAAAAGGAAAGGGAGGAATGCCACCATTGATGTTGCCCCCCTCCTCCATTTTTTCAGGGTCTACTAATGCTCCATCTGCTAGAAATGGCACTGCAACAATAACTACAAATGCTGAAAAAAACATTGTTTTAGCAAGACAATAGGCTCAAGAGCAAAAGTTGTATGACTGGATTTGTATCATGATCATGTACAATTGTAAGTGTTTTAGTTTCTAAATTCTAAAAAATATTGAATTTGTCTATATTTCATTTTTGTATGTGTAAGTTACTAATTTGTTATATTTGTTTAAATATATAACAAATTTGTGTGTGTAATGTGTCCTCCATGTCCTACTTCCAGGTTCGTCATGCTTTGTGTTGGACACTCGTAATTATGTGTCCTCCATGTCTCGTGTCATTGTGTCATGTAACTTAGTGAGCTAGACAACATGTTATTGATTCCTTGTTTGAGAAAGAACCTCCTTTTAATTTCTTGTAAGACAAATATTGAGTTGCCTTTGAGGGATTGCAATGCACCGTTAGTGATTGTAGTCTAGCTTGTCTGAGGACTTTGGCTAGTGATGAGCGGCATTATATAACTTGGAGGAAGGCATCAAGCCCTAACTAGCATGTAGCAGCTTGGATTCATGTTTGAAGGATTGGATATGGCTCAAGGACACCTAAGTCTTTAACATTGTTCTTGTGGGGGCAACTGACCCAGTCCAGTACACTGCGTAGGAGAATCAATACAGCTCATGGAGGCTTGCGATGGAGGGATGTTGACTTGCCTTGCATAGCTACATCACCTTGAAGCCATTCTTGTGCATGGCATACTTTGGAGCATGACACATGTACTTTAGAGTGTAGAATCTCACTTATGTTGGCCTACAAATGCTCATTGAAGGTTGCTTGTAAGGGCTAAGGCCCACATTGTTACGATGGCCTCTCTTACCACTCATATAAATAAAGGAAGGAGAGAGTCTTCCCATTCATATATGTTCATTCACAAACTTGTATTCACTTTTGTGATGAGATGTGACCTAGGGAAGAGTTACGATGGCCTCTCTTACCACTCATATAAATAAAGGAAGGAGAGAGTCTTCCCATTCATATATGTTCATTCACAAACTTGTATTTACTTTTGTGATGAGATGTGACCTAGGGAAGAGTATACACTAGCCTCTCTCTCTCTCTCGAGTCTTCACATATGCTTGATCTCTTTCTCTCTTGAGTCACTAGGCTCTCTCTCTCTCTAGAGTCTTCACATGTGCTTGATCTTTTTCTCTCTTGAGTCGCTAGGGCCAGTCTTCTTAAAGAATATTGGAGCATCTTGGAGCTCTATGGTTAAGGTTTATCCCTTAGAGGCTAGAGATTAGGCTATGATAAAACCCTAAGGTGTAATTGTGAAGAAAAAGAGGAGAGGAAATCTTGCCTTGGATGATGTGTTGGAGTGATTCTTGCATATTGGATTTTTTTGGTTGCTAGGGTCTTGTTAATTTGTCCTACCTAGGGTTTGAACTCTCTCAATGTAGGTTGTGTGTAAGGGTTAAGGCCCAAATTGTTTTGTTGGCTTCCCTTACCTCTCATTAAAGGAAGGAGAGAGTCTTTCCATTCATATATGTTCACTTATTCACTTGTATTCTCTTATGATGAGATGTGACCTAGAGAAGAGAGTGCACTAGCCTCTCTCTCTCTATAGAGTTTCAAATGTGCTTGATCTCTTTCTCTCTTGAGTCACTAGGGTCAATCTTCTTGAAGTATCTTGGAGCATCTTAGAGGTCTAGGGTTAAGGTTTATCTTTAGAGATTGGAGATTATGGTTTTTTGATAACATCCTAGGGTGGAAATGTTAAGAACAACAAGAGGAAAGGACACCTTGCCTTGGAGGATGTGTGGGAGTGATTTTTGCATATTGGATCTTATTGGTTGCTACATTTCTGTTGGTTTACCCTATTGTTATGGTTTGGAGGGTTGAGATGATTTGAACTACTCTTCAGTGAAGGCTATGGTATGTAGATGTACATCTTGAGCATATTAACAATATTTACAACTATTCAAAACTTGTGCAACTTATTTATAGTCATTTGTCTTACTGATTTGACATAAGTAAAAGTGCAACATAACTAGGGAACTCTTTAGGAGGATGGCATACCCAAAAGGAAGTTGTTGGATCACCAACTTCCTCCACTATGCTCTGTACATTCCGGTTTGAGATATGCAGGAGATGTTGAAATGATGCTATAAGGATTCATTCATTCTGACTAGGCAGGAGATGCAGGTGACAGGGAAGACTACTTCACGATGTTGCTTCAATTTGGGTTCAAGATCAGTGTTCCACGGGGATGCGCCCCCCAAGGTGGGGGACGCACCTCCTCGCTCCCCCACGCTCCCAAGACGAGGAATCTCCTGGGGAAATGTTTCCCTATGTCCCCTTTTTTTGGGAAACTCTGGGGGGCACTTTTTTCTAGTGACAAAAAGCATCCCCCTAAATTTTTTTGCTAATAACAATTAAAAACGTAAAAAAATTACAAAAAGTACAAATTTTAATATAATTAAAAAAAATGAAAATAAAAACTAAAGGATAAATTAAAGCTTTAAAACATAATCATTCACATCTCTCATTCATTTCTCGTTAACCCGACGATTTTATCTTGCCACCCGATATTTTCCTTCTACTACCGCTCGACATTTTACCTTGCAGCCCGAGATTTTCTTGCTGCTGCTGCTCGATATTTTCCATTTACAATTTGCTGTGATTTGGATTTACCATCGATCGAGAGCCTAAGACATATGGGGCTGTGATTTTCATTTTGTGACTTGGAGTTGCCGAATTGGAGCTGCGATTTTCATTATATGACTTGGAGCCACCGGATTGGAGCTGCGATTTTCATTATATGACTTGGAGCCACCGGATTGGAGCTGCGATTTATTATTTAGTATTTTTTGATAAATTTACCAGTATTTCACTGCTTTCTATGTTTACTTTTAGTTTGGTATTCTATGAATATTTTAGACTTAAGCATAATGTCATTGTTATACAATGAATTTACTTTCGATATGCATTGTGTAATTTCAATTGTCAAATGATTAATTTAATTTAGATGTACCTTGCATAATATTAATGCCCATTGCCAAATGATGAATTCAGATGGAACATTACATAATTTCAAATGATGGATTCAATTTAGTAATTTACTTTCAAATTTACAATTTTATATTGATGATTACAAAAATGTCAAATGATAATTATGATTCATAAAAGTCTAATACAAAATGATGAACATATTTAGATGTACATTTCATAATTATGAACATTTACTATTTACTTAATTATTTACACATTGTTGGGATTTTATTTTTTATTTTTATATATTAGATTTTTAATAATAATAAACTTTTTATGACTCTGACGTCTCCCCGTTTCCCTGAAATTTCCCTAAATTTTGGGTTGCTTATATACGTCCCCCTTGTGTGTATCCCCGCTCCCACATTTCCCCATCCTGGAAACTCGGTGGAACATTGCTCAAGAGTGATTTCCTGGTTCACCAAGAAGCAGGGTTTAGTGACATTGAGTTCAGCAGAACTGAGTACATGGCAGCCAGCACTACTAGTTGTTCAGACATCTGGTTTCAGAAGCTGATTGCAAATCTGACAGTTGAGATGTTGGAGCCTACTGTGGTCCACTGTGAGAATTAGAGTTGTATCAGACTCTCTTAGAGTCTAGTATTTCATGACCGCTCGTACATTGACATCAAATACCATTTTCTCAGGGACAAGGTATAGAAGGGAGTAATTTCTCTAGAGTATATTCAAACAGATCAACAAGTTGCTAATATCTTGAATCAGCCCCTGGCCAAGAGAAAGTTTGATATGTTCACAAAGAAACTTGGATTAGTGGAGAACACTTTCCTCAGTAAGAGGAAGTGTTAGAGAGTGTACCTTGGATAATCTTCTACAATAGCATGACACACTCAGCAGAGTTGTGCAAGGTTAATGTCCATGTAGCATGATGTTTGTAGATGAAGGTGCAGCAGTAGAATAGACTAGAAGTGGGACGCATTTTTATTTGTAGGCTTCTGGCAATAAGGGTGCAAGCATGCACCAGCTTTTGATAGGATAGGATAGGGTTATCCTTAGATAAGATAGGATAAGGTCATTTCTAAGTGAAGGAGAGACGACGCATGTAGTTGCACGTGTTAGTTTCAGTTTATTAAGCAGTGTTCCACATGTAACTTGAGTCTTCTAAGTTCAGTTAAGCACATGCATGTAGATAAGGGTGCAGATATCTAGCAGGGTACATGCTAGCATGCCTTAGATCATCTCCAGTTGAGGCATTGTCGTACATCAGTCCAAATTCGTTGTACCTACTCTTCTTCCTACACTAAAGGAGAAAGGAGGGGTGTGGATTTATTCATTCAGTTCAGCAGCAGGCAATGAATTAGTTAGCTGCATTTCTCCTGTAGAAGATTTCAGTTAAAAACTAATGAGAAAGCAGTAACAGATTTTGACAGTCCATCATCTGAGTTTCTGTTTTGCTTTTAACAGTGATTTGGCAAGTACATTGTAATGATGTTTTCCTATTTAACAACAGTGATGTGATTTATGGCAGACCTGCGAGTTTTTGTTATATATTTTCTACAGTATGTCTTTGCAGATTTTAGCATTATTAGACCAGAAGTTTTGAGTGGCTTTTAAAATTCAGATATCTAATATGTCAGAAATTCTTTGACTGCAAAGTCTGCTTACCATGGTTTTAGAAATTTTAGGAGTACCCCATATATATGTAAAAATATGGAAGGGCACATGTTTTGTTTATGGAATTGCTTCAAGAAACATGACCCGATGATGAGGCGTGCACTGCACAACATGGAATATCTTTGGCTTAGGTGACAGTTCTAGCCTCTAGGGAATAACTATTACACTAAAATTGCCCTCGTCCATTTCTTGAGACAGGCCACATTGAGAATGGAACCTTGGTGGATGGCTTAAGATTCATATCTCACCAATGAATCATGTCCCCATTGGTAGAAGGCCATAAATATTTTATTTCAAAGAGTCTCTGCATCAGTCACCAGGCAAGATATATAAAATAAGATAAAATTACTTTATTAATGTCCAACAAATGACCACAAAGGTAGGTCAATGAGATTAAGAGTACATCAAGTGTAAATATAGCTACCTAAAGTAGCAAAATTAGTCGAGTATACAGCCCATTGTGCTAGGTCGAGTGGTTAAGTGCTTTGGAGCTTCGTGGAGGAGGGCTCTAGGTCAATCTTCCACTAAGTTGCAGGAAGTGCCAAAATGTTTTGGAGTTTCCGAAACAGGTACATTTAGAAATGTCATCTCCCAAAAATGGAAATGTCGCTGAAACATCATATATATTATATATATATATAAAGAAATTTATAAATAAGTGATTAACACAATATCTTGCAAGAAAAAAGGAAAATAAGACCCATAGATAACAATTTAGAAGGAAAACCAAGTCTATATTAACTCTCATATATGATTACATGATGGTTGAGTTTCGGAGTTTCGGGTACGGGTACAGCCCGAAACGCCGGGCTCCTAGAAGTTTCGTACTGCATAGATCTCCCAGGCTGGCTGTCTCTGTTGTATGCCTCACTCAATGTCCTTACCAGGTCCAACACCGTAATCAACATCGGCAGGTTTAAACTGGGCACCATTTGCAAAATGCAGGGAAGTGCCCAAGGTTTTCCCATGATGTTTTCTCAGAGCATGCATCTACAAAATAGAAAGCCTTGAGCTCCCCACAACAGGAGAAAACAAAAATGGCCAAGGTTCATGATCATAACCGAGTTGCGAGCACACCCCTCTGTTTTGCAATTTTTTTATCACTCGTGGAAGTCTAGGTAGTAGAACTCAAATAATGTAACATATCATATGATGCAAATAGATGCAAGACAGATAGAATCCTTCTGGACAAATGCAGATAGGCCACGAAATCCAAGTTCAAACTATTACAGGCCAAAAAGCCAAAACAAAAAACATTAAGGAGGGAAAGGAATGAACCGACCATTTTTGTAACATGTCTTGTATTGCAACTAAAATTAACTGCTTTAAATTAAAAAATAAAAATAAAAAACACTTGAACAAAATAGCATTCAAGTATTCAATAAAAATATGCAGAATTATACCTCTCTAAGCATAGAAATAACTGCATCAAAGTTTGTACCCTTTTGTAGAGCTCTTGTCGCAGCTGCCTGCATTTTGAAAGGAAGACCATAATCCAGACCTGAAAAGAACTATAAAAGACTTTAACAGGGCAATCAAAAAGGAAGAAAAACTTGAACCTGTATGACTGGCCCGTCAGCTAGAGGATCAGAGTATGGCACTCCCAGTTCTATTATATCAGCCCCGCATGAATCCAGTACTTCGAGTGCTTTGGCTGTAGTTAATAGATCAGGATCCCCTGCAGTTATGTAAGGCACGAGAGCTACCTGCATACATCATTGCCATAAAACTTTGAATGTATAAACCATGTGATTTTTATTTTTGACATTCGAGACAACTTCAACTGTGATGGTCAACTTCAACTGTCATCTGTGTACTGGTGAAGGCATTGTTAATGCTTACGAAAAGTGCAAGGTTTCAAATCCCTGTGCCCCGGGTTTACAAGGAATTAATGGGATGTTAGGTTTCAAAACATTTTTAATTTTTTTAATTTTACACAACTTCAAATTGTAATGTTGGGATTACCCCATGATGTATGGATAAATCATAAATGCATTGCCAATACTTCAATAAATAAGGTGTTAATGGGGTAGTGGGGTTTTTAGCATTTCATTGTTGACATTCAAAATAACTTAAATCTGTAAGACATTAATAAATAAGGTGTTAATGGGGTATTGGGGTTTTTAGTATTTCATTGTTGACATCCAAAATAACTTCAATCTGTAATATTGGGATAACTTCATAAATTAACATTCTGTAATATTGGGATACTTCATAAATTAACATTCTGTAATATTGGGATGACTTCATAATTTACAGGTAAAGATAATGTTGGAATAATCTATTTGTTTTTATCAATAAAGGCATCGTAATCTTAGTGCAAGGTTCAAATCTCTCTGCCCCATGTCAAAGTGGGTTTGTAAGAAATTACTGAGGAAGTGTGGCCAATCTTTCGGTCCATGTTAAATTGAATTTGTAGGGCGTTAATGGGATGTTGTCACAAATCTCTCTGTCCCCCTGTTAAAGTGGGTGTGTAAGACGTTAATGGCAGCGTTATGAGGTTCGTAACTTCCCAAAATTTATCTGTCAAAAACAAAAGTTCAAAATGCGATGTTTAAATAAAATGAGATCAACGCAAGCATAGCCTCTGTAAACCACCATAAAGCACAACATGACGGGACCGAAAATACCTACTAAATGAAACCCACATAGCCGTTTCCCCTAATAAGCCAACCCCGCCTGCTTAACAGACAGAAATATTACCTTTCCACGCTTCTTAAGATTGGCGAACGTTTCAGAAATGCTGGGGGATTCCACAACACTCGCGATTTCTCCAGCTGTAATCGCTCTAACTGCTCTGGTTTTGATAACTTTGGTGTGAAACATGTCCATATCCATTCCCAGTTGCAGATAATGGCTATTTTTAGCAACCAGTCTTTTGGGGAATGCATTCATAGAGCTGACCAAACACGCCAATCTGGTTGTCGGGAAAGACCATTTTTGTCCGATACACAGAGGAGTTGGCGATGAAAACAAAATGCTCTGGTTCGCCATTCTTGCATGCACAGAACTCTGAAAAAAGAAAGCACAAAGGCTCTGCTGTGTTTCTTTTGATCAGTAAAATCAAATTGATGTATAGGTGTACTTTGAGCCCCAAAATAGAAAGTTTACCACGTTTTGAAAAAACAAGATTTCACATCTGCTCCAGCGACAAAGCAGGATATGTTATAACAGGACTTAAAGAGAAATCAGCGTCGAAGATTTCGCTGGTCAAATTTTAAACAGACATGGTGTCTAATGTGTCTAATGTGACTTAAGTCGGATTTTGAATCGTATCCATTTAAAAATCCAAATTGTTCTGAACTATCAACAATATAGTTTTGACATCTTCTGTTAGTTTACGCTCTCAGGTCTTGTTTAAATAGTCCTCGGAGTTGGAGTACAAATGGTAAAATGAAAAAGTCATAAATGTGTCACATTCCTTTTTATTTAAAAAAAAAAAAAAAAAAGTTAAAACAAAAATAAATAAATAAAGAGATGGTAAAGTGTGAAATGGACATATTAATTATATAAAATTGAAATAAGGTATTTAATTTTTCATTATATATTGTTAATTATTAAATTTAAGTTATGTATTAAAGAAATTTAATATTAGAAAAAGAAAGATTTTAATAAATAATTTATTTGATTTAAAATATCAGAAAATGAAAATTGCAGTGTTATTTTGCACCGTAAGTTTCAAAAGCTTACAAAGTAGAGGGTTTAACCATAAAGGCCCTTTGCAGCCTTAAAGGGAGATATTGCAACATATTCTTAACTAGGTGAAATCTTTATAGTGGGTGATTTCAATGTTAGGACTGCAAGTGAGTAAGCTAGCATTCCTTGTTGTAATGAAGATTGTGACCCTATCTGACTTACATAAGAGAGTAATTATCATTGGAAAAGAATTTCAAAGGACAAGGGTTGTAATATCTTTGGTGAACAATTGCTTACTCTATCTAGGGCTTTCGATTTAGTCATTTGTAATGGTTTGACTAGATGGGCAAAGTCTGGTAATTTCACTTGCACTACTTATAATGGAGCAAGTGTAGTAGATTATGTAATTTGCTCGCACGGTATGTGTGAGAAAATGCAGGAAGTTTTGATTGGAAAACAACTTTGGGATTTAAAATCGGATCACAAACCAATTTATTTAAGTTTATCTTGGATTGGAAAGAAGCAGGTAGCGTCAAAAACTCAATGTGTTCAACAAAATCTCCCAAAGGGCATAATTCTTTTGACTCCCAAAAATTGTAGTACTTTCAAAACAGTGCTAGAGAGGCTCTTCGAGAAGGAGAAAATTCTGATCCATGGTCTTCATAGTCATGAATTAACACATTTAATTCAAAGGGCACTTGCCAAGTGCAAAAGAGTAAAAATTAAGAAGTCTTAAACAAAATGCTTTCAAGTTAATGCTTGGTTTCATGAGGAATGCAAAAGGCAAGGAGAATGTGGAAAGAGTCAAACAAGGATAACATAAAGCTCAAAGTTTACAAACATATATTGACAAAGAAAAAAGTTGATTTCATGGTTTCAAGGAGGGAAGAACTAATCTTCCTTGGGAAAAATAACCCCAAATTATTTTGGAAGGAACTCCAACCGAAAAAGATGAAAACTGAAAATAGTATTACAGCTTCTAAATGGTTTGACTATGCGAGGCAGTTTTATGAGCAGAATCCCAAGTTTGCCCCTCCTCCCTTGGTCAACATTGATATTGAACTCTTCACGATGCAAGAGGTAGAGATGGGCATCAAGAAGTTAGGTGTTGGAAAAGCAAAAGACCTAGTTGAACTCCAAGCAGAGTTAAAGTGGGGCTTAAAAATTCTTTCACCTCGTATTACAAAATATTTCAACAACATCATACAACAGGGGTTCCCCACAGATTGGACAACTAGTCTAGCAATACCTATTTTCAAGAGTGGTGACGTCAATACTCCCTTCAATTATAAGACCATAATGATAAATCCCTTGTTTGCAAAGTTATTTGGAAGCATGCTAGAAAAGAAAATCAGCAAGTGGGTGGAAGAAAGTGATAAATGTGCTAAAGGGCATGCAGGTTTTAGACCTAAACATTCCACAGTTGATAATGGTATAACTTTAAGGCACATCATTGAAAAAGTTTGGGAGAAAAAGGAAGAAGCCTTTTGTTGCTTTGTTGATTTCAGAAAAGCCTTTGACACGATTCCTATAGACAAGATTTGGCATAGAATGAAGGAACTTGGGGTTCCTAGGCATTTGAGAGCAACTGTGCATAGGTTGTATGAAGAGGTGAAAGTCAAAATTAGAACTTCGGTAGGCATTTCTGAAAGTTTTAGAAGTGATATTGGGGTTAAGAAAGGTTTCTCATTGTCTCTTACCCTTTTCGGTTTATATATCAATAAGCTTGAAGAGTGGCTAAATTCACAGGGGAGTGACGGTATCCATTTGGGCGAGTTTGTTATAAGGCTTCTTTTGTATGCAGATGACCTTATTTCAATTGCTAAATCTATTGTTGGTTTGCGAGATCACTTACTTTCCCTTGAGCATTTTTGTAAAAGGGTGGGGATGCAAGTTAATATTAGCAAAACGAAAGTAGTGGTTTTCTCTAACAAAAGAAATCATAACCAACATAAGTTCTACTTTGAAGGAAACACTCTCGAAGAAGTTGCAAATTACAAATACCTCATAATTGACTTCAACAGAAATCTAAGTTGGGACAGTTGTAGAAAGAAAATAACTTTGGGGGGGGTGGAAAGAATTTTATGCTTTTCAAAATAGGCGTAGAGAGGCAAAGTTATGGGACTAAACCCACTCAAACTCCTTTTGGGCTTTTAGTGATTATGGGGATTCTCTATGGTTGTGAACTGTGGGCCAACAGTACATCTGACACATAATGAGAACAAATTGAGAAAATTTAGAAGCGCTTAATTACAAACAAATTCAAAATTAAAAGTGTGGTTCCTTATGATATCTTGTTAAGTGAAAGAGGCGTTGCTTCTATTGAAGCAATTGCTATGATGCGAGTCATAAGGTACTTGAAAAAAGTTGAGCAAATAGAAGAGGGCAGATGGCCTAAGGTTGCCTTTAATGACATATTGTGCAAAAGAAAGAAGACTTGGATGCACCAAAATAACAAATGGTTTAGTAAATGTGGTATTTGCTTGAATATGTGTCCCACAAATAGTAAAGATATAAAAAAATTTGTTATGGATAAGTTCCACAAGTGTACTTGGGATAAAGAGCTAGGGAGAAAGAAAAAAATACTATATTGAAGAGTTTAAACCCACTTATAATTATCAACAAAAAGTGTACATAGGGGCCAATATTTCTTGCAGACCCAAAATTATTATTGCTCAGTTAAGGACTAATTATCATCAACTTCATTGTGAAACAAGGCATTGGAAAAGACCAAAAGAAGTGTGGGAAGAAAGAGTATGTATTTTTTGCTCTTCTAGAAAAGTGGAAACAAAAAAGCATTTCATTTTAGAATGTGAGGCCTTTTAATACAACATAGAAAGTTATGCAGATATTTTGACAACTAGCTCTTGGGATAATTATTCACGAGAAGGGGGTTTGTGAGAAGCTTTGAGTGTTTATTGTGAACTTCACAGGAAAAGGATTTGAATACAAGAATCAGATGGCCAAAGCAATCTGTCTCAATGTATCTTTAGCCCCTTACGTTAAATATTAATCTTATTCTTCTTCTATAGTTTTATTAATACATGCATTGTAATTAGTGAGGAACTTATCATTATATATTGTCAAATTAAGAGTGGAATGTTAGGTTGACCTCATTATTGTTATTAAAAAAAAATCTATGGCCTTTGGAACTTGCTCTGTCAGTAATTCATAAAAGCATAGACTGTTCGTCCTATAAATGGCTTTGGGTCTTAATTGTTACTGTATTTTCTTACTTAAAAAAATTGAAAATATTTTAATTAAATTTATTATTTAATATTAAAAAATAAAATATTTATTTATTATTTCGTATATTTTTTAATTTTAATATTTTTAAATAGTACAACACAATGAAGTTGAAGAGTTGATAATATCAATTTAATTCTAGTAAAAAAAAAAGGAACGAAAAGGATTGACTTAGGCCACCTATTAACTTATTCATGTAAAGTGGCCATTTACATATTTGGCATACTCTTTAAATTTATGACACTTAGAATTGGAGTGGATACTTTGAGATTAGTGAGTACATCACTTATAAGTTTGGAAAATA
>APFE031664096.1:1495-24243 GCA_000404065.3 Pinus taeda | reverse complement strand
AATTGTTAATATGTTGTTTTAAACTAGCCATGAATTTAGTATAGTCGAAATATCAACATTAAAATTAAATTGAAACCCTCTTTATAAAGGATGAATTTTATGTTCAAATATATTTATATTAGTACAAAATAATATAATACCAAACAAAATATTTTATTTTGCGCCTTTTCTCTGAAACAATCAACATCTACATTTTCAATGTTTTTGATGAATCTCAGGTAATGAAAATATTTTATTAGTTATTTATGTTGTTATTTGAACTATAATTTTGATCATCTAATTCAATCCAAAGGTCATGAAAATTGAAGGAATTATATTTTTAAATTTTATCAAGGTCGCTGAAAACTAAACAATATTATCTAAAATTTTGTAATAGTTTTTGCATTTTGATCACCATTTAATGCGGAAAAGAAACATGAGGAACATTACTTTCTATGTATCAGGATTATTTATATTATTTATATGACTTTATGTGATTTACAATTATATTCAACACCCTTAAAATTATCATGTTATATAAATTAATTTTAAATGTTAGAAGACATCAATTCATTCTTCATAAAGATCCATACTTTCCTTATAATACATGTTCTATAAAAACTATCATGCATCCATCTTAAATTCAAACCTATTAAGCGAATAAAGTGAAAATACCTTTCAAGTTGCAAACCTTTCTTTAATTTTTTCAACCACAAAAAAGGTTTGCATCTTGAAATATTTGATCCCTCTTAGTACTTGATAGATCTAGGTTGATTCACCTTCATAGTGTTATCTATAAACTTTTTGTGGAAAGAAAATACAACAAAGTTCAAAAAACCAAATTCCAAAACCAATGTTAAATTTTGACAACAAACTCGTAATGGAAAGGGAATCGATATTATTAACAAATATTTGTAATATTTTAAGTTAAAATATTTAAATAAATATCACTCAACATCAAATCTTCAAGGGTTCTTTAGAAAAATAGCCTAAATAGGTTTCCCAATATCATTAAGGAAAAAATAAATAACTAGAAAATGATTCATTCAAATATTCCTCCACAGACTCACACATGTTCAATGAGATAATTTTACTAAAAATATACCAACTGAAAAAGTCATTTAAAATAAATAAGTTTCTCACAAAATATTCACACAATATTCATTTCATGGTGTATAAGAATATCTATGATCTAAAAAATCATTAACCAAGTTAGACAATTGACTTTTCGAATACTCATACATATTGAACAACATAGATTTACATAAAATAGATCAAATGACACTGAAACAAGGTAATGTGTGTGTGTGTGTGTGTGTGTGTGTGTGTGTCCCAATAGGACCATGTTTCCTACACTAGGTGAAATTAAAAAAAAAATCATTTATAAAAAATAAAAAATAAAACCCTATTTTCTCCCTTTCTAATTTTAAATTATTAACGATCAATTTAAACAAAGTAAAACAAGACTATAATATATAGAAAAAATTCCTATCATACTTATACATTTTATGAAAATAAAATCATAGGAAGTAATTCACAATAAAAATAAATTCCACAAACTAAGACTTAAAGACAAATGAATCAATTGAAACCCCACATTTTTTTTCTTCTAATTTAAAATTTACAATAATCGATTGAAACAAATTAGAACCCACTTGTCCCCTTCCTTATAGGTAAAACTTATATGTGGAAAACAAAAAAAAAATTAAAGCTTCAAAAAGCCCAAACTTTAACCTTACACTGGAATGCTTTGAGGATAAATTCATGGTTCTCTCCCGAAAGGATCATGTTTCCTAGACAATGAAATTAAAAACACCATTATTTATAAACAAATAAATTAAATAAAACCCTATTTTTCCCATTTATAATTTAATTTAAAATCATTAACGATATATTTAAAAAATGTAGAAAAATGATATAATATATAGAAACATTTACTATCTTACTCATACATGATATGAAAATAAAATCATGGGAAGTAATTCTCAATGAAAATAAAATCTGTAAATACTCGACTTAACATCAAATAAATAAAATGAAACCCCATATTTGCCTTTCTTTACAATGTAAAACAATAATATAATATATAGAAACACTTCCTATCGTACTCATACATGATATAAAAATAAAATCATGGGAAGTAGTTCTCAATGAAAATAAAATCTACAAATACTGGACTTAACATCAAATGAATAAAATGAAACCCCATAATTTATTTTCTTTTGGTTTAAAATTTTCAATGATTGACTCAAACAAAGTGCAACCCCCTTGTCCTCTTCCTTATCTGTGAAAATTCTATGTGGAAAACAACAAAAGTTTAAAATTCCACACTCAAGGTTTTAGCATAAATTCATGGTTCTCTCCATGGGAGTTAGGCCATAGAGATTCATGAGCAGAGATGAGAGGTGCTAGTTCAAAAAATCTATTTTGCAATAAATGACAATGAGAATATCACTTCAGATGATAAATGAATGAAAAATGTGTATGAATATATTGTGAAAGAATGTTGAAGGGTCAAAATGGGCCCTCCCTCATTCCCACCCCTTTGTCCCTCTCTCTTTATCTCTCTCACTTCCTATAACTCTTGCTCTTAGCTCTCACTCCTACGATCTCTCTCTCACACTATTTCTCAGTCATTCTCTCTGACTCTTACTATGTCTCTCTTTGACTCTCTCTCTGACATTGTATCTTTCTCTATCTCTCTCTATCAACATATCACCCTCTCATTCTCTCATACTCTCTCTTTCCCCCTCTCCATCTCTCTCTTTGTCTCGCACCCTGTCTATCTCTCTCTATCTCTTGATCTGATGCAGGAGCATTCAGCCCAAGGGAAATCATTGGAAATAGTAGACATAGGGGGTCATGCATTTTTGGAATTAGTTTCCTAAGTTCCAAGGCAGTTTAATATTTAGGCTTTTAAGTGTGATTTATTTAGATATTCTCAAAACAAATAAATGAGAACATAGGAACTAGGGAGAGATTTTAGGCATAAAAGGAATCGATGTGGATCATTAAGTGATAAGGAGGATTTCCTATTTTAAACCAGAGAAAAGATGGAATAAAGCCTCAAGAGGCTTTTTCTAATATGTATGCATTGCATGTAGAGATTTAAAGCTTTTATGTTTTAAATCGTTATGTAAAGCATGTTTTGTATTGGATAAGGACCTAGAAGGTCTATCCTTAATTATAAATAAAGAGGCAACAAAGCTCACAGGAGGGGAGGAGGTGGTGCCAGCTTTGTCAATATGAAACTATCTCTCGCATTCATGTAAAACAGACTCAATGCTATCTTGTTAATATGGATTTTGATGTCGTTGTCATGCTTAAGAAATTCCGCAGTTTTTAACATACATGTAATTATTTTGTATGTGATATATAGTTAATTGTGTATTAGAGTATCTTGGCGACAATGGATGGGACAAGGGTGGAATTCTGAGTTTGCATACATAGAAAGGAGCGTGGTGTTCCTTGCTTTATCGTTTCCTAGCTGTCTGTCGGCAGAGCAGTTCTTTATTTTACTTATGATGGCCCGGGATTGAACACACAACCATTTGTTCACAATTGCACTTGTTCGTAACCAATTTGTCCACTCGATGGTTTGATCTCAGCTTAACAGGGGCGTTTGTTCGAAAAAGGGAAAGGTAGAACGCAAGGTGTCATTATGTTATAATAAAACTCTATTGACATTATTAGAGTGAAGCAACCTAGTTTCTACAGAAGAGAGGCGAGCTTACGATTAGTGTAACCGTTGAATACATTACTGTGCAACTTTAATGTGGTTGGCATCTCTAAAGGCGGATTTCCAATACGTGAATACCCTGACAATAGTATTAAAAGAGGGCAATATTGTTAAAGTTTAAGAGGAGCAATTGAACTTTGAGAAATCCGATTTTAAAAGGTGCATGTGTATGGCTTTGAGTTCTGGCCAAGGGCTCGGGCGGAGTATTATAGCGTTTTCCGTGTATGTGTATATGTGTGGCCGCGGGGCTTAAAGCTTGATTAATTAATCAAGCAGATGTGGGGTGAATTCCGATGCTATTTAAAGGTCGATAGTCATATTGGCCTTGGTTTTTGATTCATCTGAGAGGCAAACTACCATTGGATTCGATACCTTGATGCACTGCTCATTATTTCTGGCAAACGTTTCCGCAGAGTCCGTGAGGTGGATTAAAGCACAACTTCACCTTTATTGAATTTAGCGATCCTCGTGATGTGGATGAAGCAAGATACTATCTTAATGGAAGAGATCTCGATGGGAGTTGAATTGTTGTGAAAATTGCCAAACGGTGTGGATCAATCTAATTGCAGAGAAACGTGGACAACATGATGATCCAACTTTGAAATAGTGTCAATGGTTTTAAAACTCAGTCCAAATATTTAGTTTAGAGCGTTGTTGAATCGAAGGTATGTGGTGTTAGTATTCAGCTGGAAATGAAGTTCAGTTTATATGAATTGGTTTCCATAACAGAGTATTTGAAGGTCCTGGTTATTGCAAGCCCTACCTGCATCATTGGTGGTATTAGAGCAGGAATAGCTTTGTTTGAAGATTCAGGTTTTTAACTTAAGTTAATTGCATGTGATGAATGAATGTTAGATTTTTGGAAATGATAAATATTGCAGCAGAGAGATGCAGTGCAGTTGACGAAGTGAAACAAGATCAACAGGATCTTGAAAGGTGAGCTGACATATATTATTTATCTCTGGTTTAAAAGTTATGCTTGGATAATTTGATTTACAGGCAAGTAAGTGAATGTGGCACAACCTAAAGATTCAACAGAGGTTGAATAAAGTTGCAGAGGAGAGAAGCCTAAGGGAGCAATGGAGAATGCTCGAAAGGTTCCAGCAGAGGACCAGTGATTACCAAAAGACCAGATCTGGAGGGAAGGATTGGTGAGGTAAGTGGCAGCAAGAGAATTTGTTGTTGTAGAGGCTTGATGCAACTCATGGGTGAGAAACTCATGGCGAGGAAGATTACTATTGAAAGTCATAAAGGAGAGAGCAGAGGTTCAGAAAGAGGCCATAGTAGAAAAGAGAAGAAATATGCCAAGGCGAATGGCATAAGACAACAGTTGACTCAAGAAGAGTATGAGAAAGAGAAAGCCGAGATAGCAGTTCATCTGGAGCTATTGATGGAGTTGTTACGGGAAAATCTGAAAGACTAGAGACATGGTTTGCTAATGAGGAAGAGAGTGAAGTGGCAGAGGTTACAACAGAAAAGAGATTTACAGATAAACATGCAGTTAACAGGGGAGCTGAGGAAGCTTGAGAAGATGATGGATGTATAGTTGAGATGGGAAGAACTCAGAATAACTGAGTTGGAAGAGGAGGTTTCCATTGCTGAAATAGAGGAGAAGATCATTGATGATTTCTTAAGTTATTGGGTAAATCCAAATTAGTTGGATAATGTGAACTCTTGTGTTTATATAGCTGACAATTGTGATGTGATTACAGGTGTTGAGAAGGATGTGCAATCTTGTGAAGCTGTCACAAACATGGAAAAGAATCTTTCAGGAGATAAGTACTTTGAAGAAGAAAGCAGCAATGCTTTTGCTGTTACAGCACAAGAAGTTCTTGTGAATGAAGAAAAGGATCAGCTTGAGAAGCTCGTATATGAACCAACAGTTGAAACAATTGAAACTTGTAGTTTTAAAACTAACAAGTTCTATATGAATGCAGGGATGATACATGATGATGATCATTTTGTTATAAATGCTGATAATGACAAATTGTTTTTATTAAGTGATGGACAGATAACTGAGTTTATTGCAGGAGTTGAGAATCAGAATTATGTTCTGATAACAGATGATGAGATGGTAACAACAGGAAGCTTGGCTTGTGAAAGTATTGAAGATTGCACAGAAAGTTTCTCAAAGGAGATGACAGGTTTATGACATGAGTTAACTGTTCTAGAGAAGAGACTAGAAGTACAGAAGATAAATATTCAAAATATAAAGACAGAGATGAATGAAAATAAAGAGGTTAATTTTTATGAACCAGAATACAGAGGCATTCTTGGAGAAGATGATGCTGAGGATAGGCTGAGTGATAATCTCAAGAATGATTGGGATCAGTATACTGAAATACTGGCAATGGGAAGTAAGGCACTGAGGCCTTATGAATTTTATTTTAACAAGTGTTTTGTGAATGCAAGTATTGGTGCAGAACATTTGACTCAGTTGAGTAGTCAAATGAAGAGAGAAGAAGTTTTCTGTTCCAGAAGACAAGAGGGTATGGATGATCAGGTGGCAGTCAAAACAGAAACAAGCATAGAAGCAAGAAGCCAGAGAGTGACAGTACAAACTGAGCAAGCTGTCTTAGCTCAGTAGGCAGCAAGAAATCAGCAGCTCGAAGATTTATTAGACAAGGAAATTGAATTAATTAGAAGAATCATGTTGAAAGTGTCTCAGAGGAAGACATCAACAAGGAAGAGAAACAACAGGAGTAGCAGCAAAATGAAGACAGGGACAAATTGTGAAAGTGCAGCTAGTGGAGCAAGACGACATAAGATATGGAGACCTGGAGAAAAGTAGCAAGCAACAACAGATGATGACTTGCAGAACAAAGTGTGGGATCCTGGAAAACAAGGACAAATACTTAAAAGCATGATCAGGAGATCATGATCATTTTCTACCTTGGGAGTCTAATGCAGGAGCATTCAGCCCAAGGGAAATCATTGTAAATAGTAGACATAAGGGGTCATGCATTTTTGGAATTAGTTTCCTAAGTTCCAAGTTAGTTTAATATTTAGGCTTTTAAGTGTGATTTAATTAGATATTCTCAAAATAAATAAATGAGAACATAGGAACTAGGGAGAGTTTTTAGGCATAAAAGGAATGGATGTAGATCATTAAGTGATAAGTTGGCTTTCCTATTTTAAACCAGAGAAATGATGGAATAAAGCCTCAAGAGGCTTTTTCTCATATGTATGCATTGCATGTAGAGCTTTAAAGCTTTTATGTTTTAAATCATTATGTAAAGCATGTTTTGTATTGGATAAGGACCAAGAAGGTTTATCCTTAATTATAAATAAAGAGGCAACAAAGCTCGCAGGAGGGGAGGAGGCGGTGCCAGCTTTGTTAGTATGAAACTATCTCTCGCATTCATGTAAAAAAGACTCAATGCTATCTTGTTAATATGAATTTTGAAGTTGCTGTCATGCCTGAGAAATTTCGCAGTTTTTAGCATACATGTAATTATTTTGTATGTGATATATAGTTAATTGTGTATTAGAGTATCTTGGCGACAATGGACGGGACAAGGGTGGAATTATGAGTTTGCATACATAGAAAGGAGTGTGGTGTTCCTTGTTTTATCGTTTCCTAGCTGTCTGCTGGCAGAGCAGTTCTTTATTTTACTTGTGACGGCCCGGGATTGAACCCACAACCATTTTTTCACAGTTGCACTTTTTTGTAACCGATTTGTCCACTCAATCGTTTGATCTCAGCTTAACAGGGGCATTTGTTTGGAAAAGGGAAAGGCAGAACACAAGGTGTCATTATGTTATAATGAAACTCTGTTGACATTATTAGAGTGAAGCAACCTGGTTTCTACAGAAGAGAGGCGAGCTTACGGTTAGTGTAACCGTTGAATACATTACTGTGCAACTTTAATGTGGTTGGCGTCTCTAAAGGCGGATTTCCAATACATGAACACCCTGACAATAGTATTAAAAGAGGCCAATATTGTTAAAGTTTAAGAGGAGCAATTGACCTTTGAGAAATCTGATTTCAAAAGGTGCATGTGTATGATTTTGAGTTCTGGCCAAGGGCTCGGGCGGAGTATTATAGTGTTTTCCGTGTATGTGTATATGTGTGGCCGCGGGGCTTAAAGCTTGATTAATTAATCAATCAGATGTGGGGTGACTTTCGATGCTAGTTAAAGGTCGATAGTCATGTTGGCCTTGGTTTTTGATTCATCTGAGAGGCGAACTACCATTCGATTCGATATCTTGATGCACTGCTCATTGTTTCTGGCAAACGTTTCCGCAGAGTCCGTGAGGTGGATTAAAGCACGACTTCGCCTTTATTGAATTTAGTGATCCTCATGATGCAGATGAAGCAAGATACTATCTTAATGGAAGAGATCTCGATGGGAGTTGAATTGTTGTGAAAATTGCTAGATGGTGTGGATCAATCTAATTGCAGAGAAACGTGGACATCATGATGATCCAACTTTGAAATAGTGTCAATGGTTTTAAAACTCAGTCCAAATATTCAGTGCAGAGCATTGTTGAATCGAAGGTATGTTGTGTTAGTATTCAGCTGGAAATGAAATTCAGTTTATATGAATTGGTTGCCATAACAGAGTATTTGAAGATCCCAGTTATTGCAGGCCCTACCTGCATCATGATCACTCCCTTTCTACTTCCTCCTCCCTTCCCCCCCTATCTCCTCTTTCTTGCAATCCATCCCTCTCCCCTCTCTCTTTCTCTCTTTCCCTCATTTTATCTCCCTTTCTCTTGCTATCCACATCTCTCATTTTCTCCCAATATTGCTATTTCTCACTTTCAAAATGTCTCTTTCGCATACTCTCTCTCACATTATATCCCCCTCACTCTCTCCCCTGTAAAAATCTTCCCCTCTCTCCCTGTCTCATTCCTCCTCCCCCTCCCTCTCTGCTTCACTCTCTTTGTCTCCCTCTCTCCCTATATCTCTCTACCTCACTCTCTCTCTTTTTCTCTCTCTCTCATTGTCTCTCCCTTTCTCTCTTCTTGTCTCACTCTCACTACCTCTCCTTCCCCCCTTTCCCACTATCAGTATTTATTTCCCTCTCTCCCCCTTGCCCTCTCTTTCTCCCTCCTCTTCGCTCACTCTCCCTCTCTCTCCTACTCTCCCTTTTTCTCTCCCAGTCTCTCTCTCTTTACCCCCCCATCTCAATATCTCCCTAGTCTCTCTCTCATGTTTTACCTCTAAATACTCCTTCATTCTTTCCTTTTATTCCACTCTCTCTCCCCCTCTCTCTTTCCATTTCTCATCCTCTTTCTCATTCTCTCTCCCCCTTGAGTCTCTCCCTCTCCTCTTTCCGTCTCTTAACATGTGTCTAAGTCTCCCTTTATCCCTCTCTATGTCACCATTACTCCCTTCCTCCTTTCCTCCCTACCTCGTATAATCCTAAGCCTAAAACTTAAATCTTAAATCTAATTGATAAACTTGACTTCACTTAACATTACTTAGCATTAAGTGAAACTAGTTCTTTTAACAAACATGTATGGTCATAATATACAATTTTATAGACATTATAAACTTGAAATCCATTTTACAATATTAATAAAAGAATTACACCCCATTATGCTATTTAAAGTGCAATTTGTAAAACAAAAACTAAAAATATACATTCTAGCAAATTTTATAGATAATGCATTGTAACATGAGTATTTTTTATAAAATAATAACTATGCTGTAATTAAATGCGAGTGAAATAAATATAAATTTCCATACTAAAATACAATAATAAATTAATATTACCTTACACCAAAAATATATATTTGATCATAAACATAATTGAATACCGTTGAGTGAGGTTTTATGATGAAGAAGAAATAATTAGATATATATTTATAACAAATAAAAATTTAATCATAATCACAATTAAATGCATTTTTAATATATATATAAGAGTCCATAAGAGAATTTTAGATTTTTTTCGATAAAACATTTCTAGTTAAAAAAAAAGAGATTAACCAAACGACCTCATTCTATGAGGCCGAGATTAACAAAACGAAATCCCACCAAAACGAAATCAGGAAGAAATTAACATTAATGAACGACATTGTCTAAATGAAAGGACTAGGGTTTTGATGGATTGAGAGAGTGGAGCAGAACAATGAATAAGAGTGAGTAATAACAAAATGTACTTCGAATTAAATGGGTTTCATGGTCAACCAGATATGTTGAAATATAGTAAAATAGATAAAACCTGAACTGAAATTGTATGGGTTTCATGGTGAACTAGGCGTGTTGAAATTAGTAAAATAAATAAAAGCATCAAAAATGACTGTATGAAATATAATCAGGATAAATAGATAAAAACGAGTTAAAATAAAAAAGGTTTGTCACCGAACTAAAGTCTCAATATAATAAAATTAGATAGCTTTAAACAAAACTACAATGAAACTATAAAAATGTAAAACTGTATTGAATTTGTAAAAATAATTTACCTAAATGGGTGCACAGAACAACCATATATTTGAACAGCAGAACCTCATACTTGCGCGTTAAATCCAATTTAAAATCCGTCGAAATCGCTTAGCCGTCTTTTTGAATTCGCTTTAGCCCATTTCCGCTTGAGCGACAACGAGTTCGATCGACACACCGCCGCACAGAATGGACAAAGACCATCCTGGAAACACAGATGCATACGCTTTAATGGCTGTATGAGATATGTAATGGCTCTGTTAGCGTTTACAGTTTTCTAACATCCTTTCTCTCATCAGTTTTTGTGCTCTCTTGATTTTGTGCTTAAAAGGTTTCGGTGATTTTGTGCTTAAAAGGTTTCGGTTTCTCACGTTGTTTTTCTTGAGCCTTTTTGTTTTATTATAACCACAAGATTATCAGTTTTTGTGCTTTCTTGATTTTACGGTGTTTCCTCTTATTTTAAAACTTTATTATAATCACGTGGTCATCTGCTTTTATGTTTTCTTGATTTATGCTTTCTGGAATTTTTTTGTACTATCATTTTTTTTTGCTTTCTTTATTTTTTTTACGGTCGTTGTGTTGTTTTAAGTGTTTTATTTTTGGTTGTTACTATATTAATAGTTTTAATTTGTGTATTGAAATTTTTTATTGATAATGATATTCTCTTTTGGTATAATCGCATCATTGTGATTTGAAAGAAGCTTCGAACTAGCTAATGCTGTTAGTCCAATGGTTTGGAAAGGGATTCACATTTTGAATTTACTCTTTAAAGTATTTTTATTTTGTGTGTACTTTCTAAGTTTGAAATTTTAGCTTCTTTTATTTCTTTTGCCAGACTTTTTTGCTTTTTTAAATTTAATTGTTTTTGTTAAAGTATTCAAGAATATAATTAGGATTTTGCTTTCTAAATTTAACTGTTAATTTTTTGTTTTTTTTTTCAAGTTTCAAGAATTTAATTAATATTTCTTTAATTCAACTTTGGATTTGGTTTAGAGCAGATAGAAGTATCCAAGAATGCAAATTATATTCTTGTTTCTAACTCTATTGGGAGTTTTTTGAGGCGGGAGCGATGAACACCGAGAAGCGAACACGGTACTAGGGTTTGGGCAGCACCCTGCAGACGGCAGGCCTGTCGAACCAGGCATCCGTGATAGTGTAAGGCAGAGCAGGGTGCAGACAGTCGCATCCATACGGGCAGGATCAAATGATTCCCCCCCAGGGGGAGGGCCAGGAGCCTCCCCCATCTCCGGGTAATAGCGCACGGCCAACAGAAGATTGGGAGAATGAACAAGGCGCCAACGGCAGCACAAGGGACAACTTCCAGCAAAAGGGTAAGTATCTTGACACCGAGAATAGAAATAAAGCAAGTTCCTCAACTTGCAAACTAGTTGCTACCAATAGACCACAGGTGTACTTCCCAAGTGAAAGAATCAATGCCCGAATACAGTACATGAGAGATCATGCACTGATCCGCAAATTTATAGGGATTTGGCCAACAGAAAGAGCTCTGAGAACTTGGATCAACACCAAATGGCGTCCAAAAGGAGATATATCTCTGCACCTAGGAGCCAAAGGCTTCTTTACTGCAGTCTTTAACTGCCTGGAAGATCGAACTCGAATCTTGGAGGGAGGTCCTTATTTTTTTAACTCTACAGGCCTATTTCTCAAAGGCTGGGTGGAAAGATTTAATCCAGATAAGGAGGATCTGAGCTTTGCGCCAGTGTGGATAAGGCTTTACTCGTTGCCATGGGAATATTGGGAGGAAAAGTCCCTACAGGAGATAGGAAATGCTATTGGTGAATTTGTAAGGGTGGCAGAAGAAACCAAACTCTACAAACACACCTCCTATGCTCGGATCTGTGTTTACATGGACCTCAAATAGCCACTGCCAGACATGGTAAGCTTCTTTCATGAAGACTCTGAATGGGTTCAAGTCATAGATTATGAACAAGTACCATTTAGATGTAGGAAATGTCATGATATAGGACATCTCTATAGGGACTGCCCTCTGAATAAGATACCCTCCTCTCCAGACAGATCTGACAATAACACCCCTGATGGATTCACCAAGGTAGTCAATAGACGAAGAGGAAATAAAAAAGCCCCCAGCAACCCCAAATCCCATCCCAACAGCAAAGCAGCGCCCAAAATGAGTAACAGATATGAAGTACTGCACAAAAATGATGAGCAGGGTTCGGACGAGGAACAGGAGAAAGACGAAGCTGACCAACAAAAGCAACAGGGAGAAACATCCATGCAAGGAGGAAAGAAAACTACAAGTCAAGAGAACTTGATAACGCAGAGCAAAAATATGTCAAAGCAACCTGAAAAAATGGATATGGAGTTTTCGCAGCCATCCGAGAAACCCACAATCGAAACTATGGAGATTCATCAATCACCACAAATAATGGAGGAAGACCAGGAGCCCCTAGACATAGGGGAGCTGGACATCGTGGGCTTGGAACAAGCTTGTTGCACCAAGAACTTTGAAAAAATACCTGAAAAGGAAGTCGACAACCTAGTAGAAGTATTAACCAGAGCACAGAAGAAATACTCGCTAGGGGTCCAGATTGGAAGTCCATGGGATGGCAAGTTCATCACCAAGGACAACAAGAAAAGGGGAAGGAAATCAACCCTAGAAAGAACAATCAAAATAGGAGAAATACTGGTGGAGTCAGGGAGGTATGCCAAACTGACTAAGTACTTCAATATAAACCCCCACCCTTCTCAATGAAGTTAATATCTTGGAATATTAGAGGGCTTAATGGCCCTAGGAAAGGCAGAATCCTAAAAAATATGTTGAAGCAAGAAAAACCCAGTATTCTCTTTTTGCAGGAGACGAAGTGTAACTCCACAATTTTGGAAAGAATAGCCGTGAAGGCTTGGCCAGGAGGGCTAGTCACAGCGGTAGATGCACAAGGTGCCTCAGGGGGCCTAGCCATACTCTGGGACGCCTGCATCATCCAACTCAACAACATTCAAGCTAATAAAAACTTCATCCAGGCCACATTCCACCTCTCAGGCACAAATTCTCATGGGTTGCTAACCAATGTTTACTTCCCACAGGATACAGTTCAAAAAAGCCAACTTCTGAACACTTTGTCAGAGCTCAATAGCGACAGACCATTTCCTCTCTGGATATCTGGAGGAGATTACAACATGATCGCTAGTAAGGAAGAAAAGAAAGGCGGCAGAAGCAACACCAACAATGAGGATAGCCTTCTAAAAGAGTTTATCAACAGCAACTGGTTAATGGATATCCCCACAAGCAACGGTATCTTTACCTGGACAAATAAGCGAGCAGGAGTGCAACAAATTGCCTCGCGCCTTGATCGTTTTCTGATCTCAGATAATGCTACTCATATTGGAGGGGAATTCACAGCTTCCATTCTCCCTTTCTTCGGCTCGGACCATTGGCCCATCGAGCTCCAATGGAATAGGCCAGGTAACAATCTCAGACGCCCTTTTCGTTTTGAAGAATTTTGGCTCTCCCACCCAGAATTTGATAAGCTCGTCAGATCAAGTTGGACAAACTTCAATCCGTCCGAGGGGTCAAAAATGGCGCGTTTCCAACAAAAGCTCAAATTTCTAAAAAGGGCCATCAAACAATGGAACCACAAGGTTTTCGGTAACATCTTTGCCGACCAAGCTCTGCTCAATACTGAAATGAAGAAGATACAACAATCCATTATCAATGGAGGGCGAACAGAGGACCTCTCCAAACAGGAACAAGTCATCGAATCCAAAATATTAGAAAGAGCCAAGCAGGAGGAGATTCTATGGCGGCAGAAATCCAGAATTCGATGGCTGAAAAGCGGGGAGAAGAACACAAAATTTTTCCATAAATCCACTGTTCAGCGAAGGATGACAAACCAAATCACTCATGTTAACAATGAGCAGGGAGAGAAGATTGAAACGCATGAGGGCATTGAAAAGGAATTCATAAACTATTTCAAGAAAGCCCACCAGGAGCCCGTCTTCAACAGATTGCCAGCTATCAATCAAATTACCCAGAACATACCCAAGGTCATAACGGAGGAGCACAACAGTTTACTGATCAAACCCATCAATCTGCAGGAAGTGGAAGAGGCCGTGCAGCACATGAAGGAAGGAAAAGCACCAGGGCTGGACGGCTTTACATAAAACTTCTTTCACAGATTCTGGGACTTGATAAAAAATGAAGTTTGGCAGGTAGTGGAGGAGTCCAGAGAGCTCAGATGGATGTACCCGGGATTAAATGCTACTTTCATTGCCCTAGTGCCTAAAGGAGAAGATGCCAACACCTCGGACAAATACAGACCTATAGCCCTTTGCAACATGATATATAAGATAGTTTCAAAAGTCATTGGTACCAGGCTCAAAACGATCCTTCCACTCATCATCTCGCCTGAACAATCGAGATATGTTGAAGGGAGCCAAATAACAGATGGAATTATTCTCACGCATGAACTAATTCATTCCCTAAAGCTGACCAAAAAGCCAGGTATGTTGCTTAAACTAGATCTTTCCAAAGCATTTGACAGCCTCAGCTGGGTCTACATCCAAAAAATTCTAATTGCTTTTGGCTTTGCTCACTCATGGGTTAGATGGATTATCAGTCTAATATCCTCATCTTTTTTCTCAGTGTTAATTAATGGCTCCCCTTCGGCCACATTTAGAACTTCTAGAGGCATAAGGCAGGGAGATCCCTTATCTCCCTTTCTTTTTGTCATTATGGCTGAGGGTCTAGGTAGAAGTATCACGGCATCTAAGCTTGATAGGTGGTTAAAAGGGCTCTCTTTTCACAATTCCCCGGTCCACACCCACCAGCAATTTGTAGATGATAATATGCTATTTGCTCACCCTTCGGTCCAGGAAGCTCGTCTTGTTAAATCCATTCTATCCACTTTCTCTGATGCTTCTGGTGCCCTCATAAACCGAGTCAAATCTCAGATTTTCTTCTTCAATACCCTTGTTTCTACACAAAGAGCCATTGAGCGTATTTTAGGTTTCACCTCAGCCTCTCTGCCTTCCAAATACTTAGGTGCCCCACTCATGAGTTTCGCTCTCAAACATTCCTCCTGGAAGCAGCTGTTAGAAAATTTAGAGGCTTGCCTATTCCTATGGACTCATCGAACTCTGAATATGGCAAGCATAATAGTTCTCATCAAAGCTGTTCTTAACTCCATGCCGCTATATCTCTTCTCCATTCTTGCTGCACCCAAATGGGTCCTTAAAGAAATCAAGAATCTTCAACGTAAATTTCTGTGGGGAGGCTCAGGACAAAATAAAAAATGGGCGCTCCTTAAATGGGAGAAAGTGTGTTTGCCCAAACATGCAGGAGGCATAGGTATCAGAGATCCTGAGCATAGTAACAAAGCGATGGGAGCCAAAATTTGGTGGCGGTGGTTGGCCTTTCCTAGCACTCCATGGGCATCCCTCTGGACAGCCAAGTATGTTAGCAACTACCCAATGGAAGAAAGATTGCGCATGACTGAGACAAGTTCAGGATCAGCAATTTGGAACGCAGCCATTCAACACAGATCTCTCATCCAAGAACACTGCTTCTGGGAGATAAAGAATGGAGGCATAGCACGGTTCTGGGAAGATTCATGGCAACAACTACCAAAAATCAAAGATATACTCCAAGATTTCCCACCTGATGAGAGGGAGATAGACCGTCTGGCCAAAGTCAACCATTTCTGGACTGCCGATGCCGATCAGGATCACCGGAGGTGGAAAGATATTCACCAGCTCCTACCGAACAACTCAGGACTTACTCAGCAAAAACTAGAAACAGAATTACAAAAGAGGCAAACAAGAATCTCAGAAGAACCGGACATTTTAAGATGGGGCTATGGAGAAAAAGGAATTTTCACTACCAAGGAGGCTTACAATATCATCATACAAGGGCAGATAAACAAAAACAGCTTATGGGAAAAGGTATGGCACAAAGCCAATTGGCCAAAAGTTTCCACTTTTCTTTGGCTTCTCTGTCACAACAGAATCTTAACGTGGGACAACCTTAGAAAGAGAAGTTTCGCAGGACCATCCATATGTCACATGTGTAGACAGGAGGAAGAAACAACTCTACATCTCATGCATAATTGTTCAGTTGGAAAGAAACTGTGGGAGAAGATTGCTTTTCGTTGTCAAATTGAAAGAAGAGAACAGGATGACCTCAAAGGAACCATTAATAAAGGAGGCCAAACCCCTTTTCAAAGTACTCTTCTCACCGCATTGTGGCAACTCATTCCGGGTCTACTAATGTGGAATCTATGGAAAGAGTGCAATCGAAGAATATTCAAAGATCAATCAATGCCGCCAGACAAATTGTGGAATAATTTTCATCAAAACGTAATGGAGACTCTTTCACTCAAAGACTGGCACCCTGAAGACTTTCCTACTCTGCCAAAAGAAAAAGCGGTTTGGGACAATTGGCAAATGCGGATAAACTATAATTCAACCATCAGCCGAAACCCCTATTGCCACAAACAGGAAGCAAGGTCCTGGATTCCACCTCCTATTGACATGATCCAACTAAACTTCGACGGAGCCTCTAAAGGAAACCCAGGACAAGCAGGTTATGGAGGAGTCTTCAGGGATCATGATGGCAATCCTATAGAAATTTTCATGGGTTCGATAGGCTGGGACACTAATAACTCAGTGGAATTGGAAGGTCTATGGAGAGGTCTCAAAATAGCACATAGAAAAAATCTATTTCCCCTCATCATAGAAGGAGACTCGCAGATTTTAATCAGAATGGCCACAAAGCTTCAAAATGGGTCTCCAATTCATAAAGTAAGTTGCAGTTGGAGGTTGGCTCAAAGGATGGAGCTGATCAATCACTGGATCTCCCAGAACCAAGCTATTACATTTAAGCACACCAAAAGAGAAGGGAATAAGCTGGCTGATCTACTCGCCAACCTTGGAGTGGAGGCAAAAGATAACCACTTTGAAGGAGCATTAGACAGCCTACCTTCTAGAGATCAAAGGGATCAGCTGAGAGAAATGGTATCTCAGGACAAATCTCAAATAGAGGATTTGCACCCGGATGCGGGTGTCATTACGAGCCATTAATCCTGGCACTTGCTTCAACACCTATGACGAGGCCGAGAGGACAACTCATGTACGCAACGACGATGAATGGAGGTTATAACTTAATGCTTAGGGCAGTTGATAGCAAGTTCGCTCAGAACAGAAGGGACGACGCATTCAAGCCGAGCAAGGCAGCTCTGGCCTCGATGCGCACCAGGATCATGGACCCTCGCCCTCTGCCTGCGGTGATAATTGCAAATACGATTTATAATGGGAATGCCAAGCCATTTCATGACCAGAGCAAGCCCTTTGATGCTGGTAATTGGAAAGGGGATACTCTAGCTTTCTGAATTAGTGTGGTCGAACAACGATTGAAAGCTCTTGCTTTAGGCGCCATGCCGCGCAGCAGGGGGGTGCCTAGACGGGGTGGAAGGTCAGGAATTCGAGGTGAACCTGAATTTGAAGAGCCGCATCCTATTGCGCGTATGGCAGCTGTGCCCCCCTCGTCCTCCAGTTCTGAGCAGGAGTTCCTGGTTTTGCAAGGCACGTACCAGACCTTCCGCCTCAGAATTCCTAGCAGGCTCATTCGGCAAGATGTGATTGTAAATTTCACGGTTTATATTTCGGAGGAAGCGCCTGGAGATCCCTCATCGACCTCCCTTGCCTCTGCTAGAGTCCAGGATAGCGACATTCTCCTGGGGGACATGAACGGCCTGGTGTATCGTGCTCCCCGTACCCAGGAAGCCATAGATCAGAACGTCCAGCTTCAGCAAGGCTTGGCTCAGGAGGGCTCGGCTCAAGTTGCGTCGGTGCAAGAGATCCTGCCGCCACTCAATTGCGCTTTGGGAAAGGAAGAGGGCCACGACTATGTTCAGCCCGGCTTGGAAGGGAAGTTTCTGGATGGCGATGGGCTCGTCATCTGGCTTGACTCGCCCAGTCCGGAGAAGGGAAAGTAACCAGCGTCGCCCAACCATCCAGCTTAAGTCTCAACGGGTGCTTCTGTCAAGTTTTTTGCAAATTTGTCAATGTCTTTGTTGGTGTCTATTTCTGTTCTTTTCAGTCCAAGTTCTCAGCTTTCCTATGGCTGCAAGTCTCTAGTTAATGAAGTCAGCTTGTTAGATGTTAAAGTCCATGGCGTAAATAGTGTCTGTATTTTTGTCTGTCCAAGTCCTAATTGTCTGAAGTCCAAGGAAAATCAAAATGGACAACGTTTTGTAAATCTGTTTCAGCGGATCGATAGTCTGTTCCAGTTGCTACTGTTAGAGGACTGGCCTCGGCCTCCTCGGATGATGTAACCCATGTAAATATTTTTCTTTCTTTAATATAGAAGTAGACTTTACCTAGAAAAAATATATTATATACTTTATAAAAAAATATAAAATTTCAACAAAAGTAACAAACAGATAGAGAGATGGGGTGTTGGCATCCTCTCAAATAGTAAACTGATGTCTTTTTACCATATTAAAGTCATGAATTTAAATCAATTCCTTATTTGTTCGTCACGCTTTTGTTGGAGTTTATCCATATCAGAAAATTTGATCGTTATCAACCATTTAAGATTTCAAGATTGACATGGAGAATAAGAGCACGAAAGAAGGATGCCTCACTGTATATATTATTATTTTCCAATTTCCTTAACGTTTATTGTGCTTTTCTCCCTTCTTCTCTCACGGAGTGGTTGTCTGCTGTGCTATGGTCGTCTTTGTCTCTGCTTTGTACCTGAGTTGTGTATGTTATTTTTGTTTTATTTTCGAATTTAACGCCAGAGTGAGAAAGAGAGTAGAGAGGATTCTTCCTCAATTCCACGTAGTTTGATCTATAAAGGGAACTGGTTAAACACAACCTCCCTTCCTATTTGAATCAGTAGATCAGGTGAGAGATGTGGTTGTTATTTTGATATTTTGATTTGGAGTATTTACTAACTAATTTGTGGTTTTGATTTTAGATTTTGTCAATTAATATTGTTTTGTTTGTTTTTTTTACTATCACCTTGCTGAGAGAAAGGAAAGAGTGCAAAGGGCTTAGCTAAAGGTCGAGCGAATACCGTTATGAAGCGAAAGGATTAATGTACCTTACAACAACTTAGTATTTCTCTATATTTACTTCTTCGCGGAATAATCTCTCGATTTAATAATTCTCTATATTTACTTCTTCGTGGAGTAATCTTTGGATTAATGGTGTTTATTGTTTGCTTAATTTGATTAAGATTAGAGTAGAGAGGATTAATACGTTTGAGAGCGAGAAAGAAATGAACAGAAGTGGGAAAGAACAGAGCAGAGACGATCATTCATGAATTCCATGTCAATCTTTAAATAACAATGTCTGGATTAATGTTGTTTAATGTTGTCTTAATTTTCTTAATATCAGAGTAGCCAGAAAGAACAAAGTCGTTTGATCTTCAAAGTAATAATCTCTTGATTAATGTTGTTTAATGTTTGCTTATTTTTCTTAAGATCTGAATACAGTGGATTACTGCGCTTTAGAGCGAGAAGAAACAGAGCAAAGAGGATCATTCCCGAATTCCATGTCGTTCGATCTTTAATGTAATAATCTCTGGATTAATATTGTTTAATGTTTTCTTAATTTGTTCAAGATCGGAGTATAGAGGAGAGCGAGAAAAAACACAGCATAGAGGATTATTCCTCAATTCCATGTCGTTCGATATTTAAATAATAATCTGTGGATTAATGTTGTTTAATGTTTGCTTAATTTGCTTAAGATCAAAGTACAGAGGATTACTACGCCTAAGAGTGAGAAAGAAAAGAGCAGAGAGGATCATTCTTGAATTCCATGTCGTTAGATCTTTAAAGTAATAATCTCTGGATTAATATTCTTTATTTGTTTGCTTAATTTGCTTAAGATCATAGTAGAGAGGATTACTATGCCTTAGGGCTGAGAAAGAACAGAGCAGAGAGGATTATTCTTGAATTCCATGTCGTTCGATCTTTAAAGCAATAATATCTGGATTAATGTTGTTTAATGTTTGCTTAAGATCAGAGTAGAGAGAATTACTATGCCTAAGAGCAAGAAAGAACAGAGCAGAGAGGATCATTCCTGAACTCCATGTCATTCGATATTTAAAGCAATAATCTCTCGATTAATGTTGTCTAATGTTTGCTTAAGATCAGAGTAGAGAGGATTACTATGCCTGAGAGCGAGAAGAGCAGAGCATAGAGGATCATTCCTGAATTCCATGTCGTCCGATCTTTATCTTTAAAGTTATGTGGTATGGTTTTAGTAAATACCGCTATGGCGCGTAAGGTACCTTACAACAACTTTTTAATTCTTTGAGGAGTGTTATCTCTGGATTCGAGGATCATCATGCTTGTGAGCGAGAAAGAGCAGAGCATAGCAGAGGTTGAATTCCATGTAGTTTGATCTTTAAAGAAAACTGATTAAACAAAATTTCCATTCCCCTTTTGGATCAAGCGGTCAGGGTATGTGGTATTGTTTTAGTCTCATTCATTCATTCATTAATTAATATATTTATCGTTTTAGTATCATTGTCTGTTTTTTTGGGTTGTTTTTCTTTCTTTCTTCATTCTGTTGAGATAAAGAGTATAGAGGTCTGAGCGAAAGGCGGAGTGAATACCGCTATGCAGCCAGAGGCTTAAACATTCTTTACAATGACTTCTGAATATTTATCTATTTGTAATTCTTCAATGAGTTAATTCAGGATTAATGTTGTTTAATATTTGTTTAATTAGGTTAAGGGCAGAGCAGACACGATCATTACGCCTTAGAGCACAGTAGAGAGGATCATTCATGAATTGCATGTCCTTCGATCTTTAAAGCAGAGTGGAAAGGGCTGAGCGAAAGACAGAATGGATACTGTTATGGTGGCAAATGCTAAAGGTACCTTGAAACATCTCAATATTTCCTTATTTCTACTTTTTATTAGAGTTATCTCTAGATTTATGATATTTAATTTGATTAAGAGATTTCGAATTTTCGGAAATAAATAAATGCATGCATGCTGGATTATTCTATATTTCGAGATTTTTGGATTCATGATGTTTAATTGGTATAAATGAAATTAACTTTTTTTCCGGTGAAAAGCGAAAGTTATTCTAAATTTTCACGTAAGTGAATAACTGGTAACTTCTAGTTATCATAGTTTGCTTCACTGTATTTAAAAATTTGAATGAAAGTTTATGCAGTTTTCAACTAAGTAGATTATAAGATAACCAAACAATATCAATATAAAACAAAACAAAAAAAATGAATAAATGATTGCCGGTCTTAATGTGAGGACACAATGTTTTCTCATATTCTTGAAATTTAAGAAATATTTCTAATTTTGTTGATATTGTTGAAATTCTAGAAATATTGCTGATTTTGTTGATGGAGTGTTTCAATCCAAACCATATTGATTATTATATTGTTGATGTGCGTTGGAATTCAAGAAACACAACACTCAAGGCTTACAAATTTCCGGTAGATTATGGTCGAGTTCAAGAGAACTATAAAATCTATTCCTCAAGGTCATGAGAATTATAGATAGAGGGGAGGAGTAAAAAATTGTTTAATTCTTTCGAATTCCCACCTCCATTGTTGTGAAGAGAAATTTCCTTCATTCTTCGAGGCAGACAAAATGTCTACATTTTGCTGCAGGCACAATCTTTCCCTTGCTCAGGATGATCCCGAGTTAAGCAAGTCATTTCTCTCAATTTGAATTATTTTAACATTCTTAATCAAAGCTTGTCCTTCAATCCTTGTTTTAAAGTTTTGTTTATAATTTTTTTCTGCACCTATGCATAGCATTTATAGATAATTTTGTTCACACATTTGAAATGTTGATCACTTCTTTGGAAGTATTGTTTATAATTATTTTTCTGCAACTATGGATAACATTTATTTTTGTATACTTTTGTTCATACATTTCAAATTCTGAGCAATTTTTTATATTTTTAGTTTCCCATTATACCTTTCTTCACACATTTGAAATTCTGAGAAATTTTGCATCAATATTCATCTCCCATCACACACAATTACAATTAGTCCTCACAACAAAAGCTAAATGGTTACAATTTCGAAATAGGATAGAGGCGGCTGGGGTAAGGGTCAGTGAGGAGGAGGCGAGTGCAGTAATGGTGAGGGCGAGGATGAGGAGGGAGAGGGAACGCAAAGGCAGAGGAGGTGGGGTAGGAGAAGGGGAGGAGGTAGAGGAGAGGGTGGGGGTAGGACGGAGAGGGTTGGGGATGTGGCGAGGGGTGGCAGGTGAGAGGAGGGGGAAGAGGCAGAGGAAGAGGAGGCAAGTGGGAGGAGGTAGCGGGAAGGAGGAGGAGGAGGAGGAGGTAAAGGAGCAGTGGAGCCACGGGAGGCATGCAGAGGAGGTTGTGAAGCGGTCGGGGAGGAGGTGGTGGAGGAAGCAGTGTGGGGAGGAGGCAGAGGAAGGGTGGTTGACGAGGTGGAAGAGGCAGAGGAGGATTAGGCAAAGGGGGAGGTGGTGAGGGGAAGCGGTGAGGAGGGGGAGGAGGCAGGGTTTCCAGGATGGAGGGAAGAGGGGAAGAGGTGGAGGAGGAGGTAGGGGTTCTGCGGTGGTGGAAAGAGGGGGAAGAGGTGGAGGAGGAGGGGGAGGAGGAGGAGGCAGAGTCGGAGGAGGCAGAGGGGGTTGGG
>APFE031664082.1:37223-53097 GCA_000404065.3 Pinus taeda | reverse complement strand
TGTTGAAAAATTCATTTATGTACAAGTTAATTGAAATTTTACTATTTCATGTTACAGGCAAAAGTCAAATCTTCTTAATCGTGAAGATCAACAATTTATAAATGGTTGTGAGTTCATTCATATTGATAGTTGGGCAAAAGATGATACTTATATGTTTATTTTTAATCGGGTAGACGGAAAGAGTCATAGCCAAATACTGACTTATGATGCTGTTGTGAGAAAACTAACATATGAAGACAAAGAAGCAAAAGGAGAGATAGCTAATATTTATCAAAAACCACAATTATTGATTAACTATCTTATAGATATATGTTCAAATGAAGGAGATTGGGTTCTGGATTTATTTTTTGGCTCATGTAAGTTTTATTATATGGAATTGAATTTCAATATGTTATTTTTTAATTAATATGTCATTGTACTAATTTACTTCATTGTTTCTTTTGTGTTTGATAATTAGGTACAACACTAGCATGTTGCCTTCAAAAAGGAAGAAATTGCATTGAAATTGAAAAAGATCCATTACAGTGCAATTTCATTCAGCAAAGAATTAATGCTCTTCAATTTCTTCCAGATGCAATGCGAGAAATTGGGTTGAAGAAAGAGGACTTTAGTGAATCACATGTGGCAAAAAAGGCAAAGGAACCTCAACCACCATTACATGGGATGTTTGGAAATACATACAATGGGAGATTTGCAGACATCAAAGATCCATTAGAAGACGAAAATGAGTAAAAGGAAGCAGAAAATGTTGTGGAAGAAGATAATGATGAAACACTAGAGGATGAAGATTTTGGATTATGTGATATTGTTGATTAAATTTAAGTTATGCTTGGAAATCAAGCTCATTTTTTGTAACTATTAAGTAATTATACTTGCAATGTTTTGACTTTGACATTTTATGAGAAGAATAGACACTTAATTAAGGTTGTTATGCGTTCAATATTTGTAATATGTGATTTTCGCATTAATTTTTAAGTTAGTCACTATTTTTTGAAAAAAAAAAAGTGATTATTATTATTTTTTTGACATGAAATTCATAAAAAAAAAATATTATTTAACTATTTTTAGTTAAAATTTTGGTATAAAAATTGTGATTTTCGCATGTCAATTGTAGCAAAAAATTGTCAAAACGTGTAGTTTCTTAGTTATATTTATGTTAAAAATGGCTATTTTTATGTCCATTGTTAAAAAATGTTGTTTTTTAGAAACAATTATTTCTTGTAGATTCAAAAATTAATTAACGATGTATAAATATGTAGAATATCGAAAATTCAAAATATTGACCTTCTTTAAATATGCAAAACAATAAAAACCTCATTACAAAAAAAATAAAATTAAAATAAAAACAAGAAAATATGAAGAAAAAGACCACTTCAAAAATTATTAAATTTACAAAATAATTATTTACATTTCATACATTAGAAAAAAAATCCTTTTAAAAAAAGGGCCTAGTGTAGAATTACCACGTTTTTAAAGCAACATAAAAAACACTACCATTCTAAAACGCAATGTACATAAAAAAAGTTATAGTGCCAAAACTAAGCTCTAAAACACACGTGTGTTTTGCATCACCCCTTTTCAAAATCGGGTCACTTTTTTGCTATTTCTACAAAACGGGTAACAGTATGAGTTCCTGTTTCAAAGTTTACATTGTTATTTGTTCCCTGTCTCTTATCCTACTCAAGTCTTTGCCCATCTCTAGTAGATTCTCTTCCATATGGCCCACATCCTCTACCTTCTTTTATTTGGCAATTCGCATCCAGTGATGTGTACTTCCTCTCTCTTTCTCAAGCTCAAAGAAGAGAGGGATGACAAATTTTTGTGGTATTACTCTGCCTCCCTCAATGAATATGTAATAAGAGCTCAGAGTGGGTTGTGGGCTAGCTTCTTGCAGCTCTTGGGAATCTCCCTTAGATGTCTTTGGAGACTCACACCCGTCATGTACTTGTGTTGTTGCTTCCTTCCCTTCCCTCTATCCTTGACATCCTACCTGCTACTTTTTCTATGTTTCTTGTAGCGCTGATAGAGTTTCCTATAAGATTGTCTGAGTTTCCTATAGAAGGCTTTTTCCTTTATGAAATAGGGTCAATGGTGCCTTGTGTTTCTTTGCTGATTTTGACCTGGTGACAAGCCTCCTAACATAGGTGATGAGAGATTGTGGGGAATATTGTTTTGATGTGCCCTCTTCACCTTTTATTTCCAGGGAAACTAGCATTTCTTGCTCTTTTGGTGATTCCTCAATAATGATTGGAGTTTTGGTGGGTGTTTGTGGTTTCCCTTGTTTGATCCTAATGTTCCTCCTCCTTTTGAAATAGAGGGGAATATTCCTCTGTCTCTTCCCTTTTTACTTGATAGGGTGATTATGGTAGTCAAGGCAGAAACTACCTCCCTCTCAGTTGGTTCAGGAGACAACCTTGGAGATTCCTCCCTTTCCTTAGTGTGTTCCTTAGGGTTTACTTCTTCCTTCTATTATTTCTCTTCACCTTTCCCCTCTTCAACACTAGAGGTTTATTCCCTATCATATTCAAGGGCTTGTATTTCAATCAAAGCCTCTCTGTCCATTTCTCTGAATGTGGACGATTGAATGGGAATTCTTAGTTAGCTCAGGGAATCCTCTAATATTAGCTTAGTAAGTCCATGGTGTGCCAATTGCTAATTTTTTCCCCCTTGGACTTTTAGGCTCATGTCTATTATTGATTGTAGAAAGATGTAGGGTATACTGAGTCTTTTGTCAATGGGTGTCCCCTCGCTAAATCTTAACTCATGGAGGAGTATAAATTGATAGCTCTAAGCTATACTGAGCCTCCCTTCACAAGAGATATATTTGAGAATACGATAGCTCACCTCATTCCAAGGGTAGGGAAGGCTTTGTGTTAAAATTGGCAACTAGCTCCAAAATCCATGTGGGTATTCTTATTTATGGTAGCTGATATTTTTCTTGGATTCCTCTTGTCAAGAGGTATAGGATTGATCTAAATGTCATCTGATTCCAACATGTATTAATGGAGATATGAATTTATTTGTGTTATGTGACAATTCATCAAGGTCGGCCAAAAACCAAATTACCCCAACCTATCCTCAATGTTTTATTATAAATAGAAGAGGACTTCAAGTCATTTTCTACACACTCATCTCTTGTGATCTCTCTCTTCATTTGTTTGGGTTTTTGTGAAAGAGAGATCTAGAGGGAGTTCCCTAGCCATAGTCATGGAAGAGTCTTATACGCTACCCTAAAGAGATCAAATCACATTCATGGAGGAGTCTTATACGCTATACTAATGAAGATCAAGCTTCGGTCATGAAGGATACCTATACACTGTCCAAGTAAGGTCACCTAGCCGCAATCCCAGGAGGAGACATCTAGACACAGAGAAAGGAGTAATCTAGATGGAGAGAAAGGAGGGTCAAGCCATGCCCTAGCCACAGAGAATAGAAGGACTAATGCACTCCTATAGACACAATTAAATGACTATATAGAGAAGGGTTTAAGTAGTAGAAAGGAAGACTCCTATATGCTGTCACAAGAGGCTTAATCCATAGCTACAAAAGGCCTAAATCCGTAGTCTTATTCGCTGCCCTAGTTGTTGTCCTAATCTGCCCTAGTTGTAATCAAATAAGGAGGTTCCAACCATGGAAAATGGAGGTCTCAAGCAACTGTCTAGTATTTCCCTAAGCCGTAGTAGGAGAAACCCTTATACATAGCTCTAAGAGTGTAGTATACCTAGCGGGGAAATATGGGGTACAAAGGGAGGTACCCAAGGGAATAATGTAATAATGGGATGGGCCATAGTAATAAATAAGGTGGTTAGCCCATATCATGTAAGGGACCACAAGTAGTTAGCAATAATGTAATAAGCCCATGCTATTAGATAGATGGTATTGAGGGAACCATGGTAATGACCCATGGTATTGTATGTATGATGCATATATAGAGGCTAGAGACTCCCCATTGAGAGATGTCAAGGAATATTGTATGGACAAGCATATGGCTTGCAGAGTGTTCTCCTTCCTTAAGGAGTGAATGTATGGTGTTACCCTACCTTAAGGGTTTGATCAATAAAGAAGCATTTATATTTATTTCATATTATTTCTGGGTTTATTTCTATTATCATATATTTTCATATCAGATCTATAACAAATAGACCTAGTTGTAGTTACATAAGCCGATGTCATAATGCCACATTGTTGTAGGTGATAGTGTGGCCTATTTGAGGAATGTTTGGGCATGTTAGTGTTGTTTTTGAGGGGTAGAAGAATCCACAAAACGAAGGAGATAGGGTCTAATGTTTAAGGGTTTTTTGGATCCCTAAGCTACAACCAAGAAGTGCTGTAACCAGTCATCATGTTGATAGCATCAAATCTCTTATTGACTGTTTCCTAGAAGTGTGGTGATAGTATAGTGTTGAGACTGTTCATGAGGATAATTTATAAGGTTGGAAAACCTCAGTCATTCCATTGAATAAATATGTTCTAGTCCAAGATTAGATTACTATATTCATATTGGGTCAAGACTGATGCGTTGATATTATTGATTTTTGAAGATCATAGTCCTAACTTGCTGCTAGGCTAGGCAGTAGGCCATATCCAGCATCAAACACTTGTTCTAAGGATTGCACAAGTGGTGGGGCCTCACCTTAAGGACTTGCATTGCTAGATATATGAAGGAAGAGGATTAAATGTTGAAGCCCTATCTCATGAAGTAGCGATAACTAGTGCAACAAGAAGACATTAGAATTCTGGGAGATGGTTTGGGTCACAATTTGACTATGTTTGGCTTAGTTTGATGAGAATCATGTTGATGCCACTTGGATAAAAGATATAGTCCTATTTGACCTCTCTGGTGTAGGCTTTACTATTGCTGTCACAAAATCTCATGTGTATATTTGTAATATCTCTCTCTCTCTGCTGAACTATTGAAGAATATAAGAAGAATTGATCAAGGGTTTCCTCATATTAGGGTTTGTCCATGGCTGGTGCCACATCTTGTGTCCTATTATCTTGGCTTGTCTTCTGTTGTTTATGTTTATGTTCTATCTGCACTTTACTATCGTGTTGATGTGATTGCTAATCTGAATATTGACATTGGGCTAATATAAAAAATTGAAGTAAATTGCACTAAGAATAGAAAATACCTAAATTTAACATGGTATGAGAGCTGAGGTGAAGATAAAGCCCAAGAAATAGTGAAAGAGCAATCACTGAAGATAGTTGGACAATGTCAAAGGCTAAATGGGTTCCTCATCCCACTTCCCAACTGAATTGGAAGAGAAATAAGTGTTGGATTAAGTGAAGGGTAAAATCCCTGAGCCTCCATTAAATGCATCATATGCTCCAAAGAAAAAATACACCAAGGCTGAAGTCGAAGTGAAGAAGATTATCATAGATTCCATTGACAAGAATCTGGTGGCCTACCTAAAGGACACTTCAATGGAAAGTCTGGATCTAAGGGTGGAAGGAAGGGTGGATGCCTTGCTTGCAGTAAGTTTGGCCATTATGCGAGGGAGTGTCCAAACAGAAGGGACACATCACATGATGATGATCACAATCATTCCAGGGGCATCTTCAATGGTCGAAGGAATGATAGGTACAATGGAAAAGGAAAAAGGAATGCAGGACATCAAGGAAATGGCTGACTCTCAAAGAAAGAAAGGAACTCTAGGTATGAAGAATCAAATGTTGTTGATAAGAAAAAGGAGTATTATCTTATATTAGCCCTCTCCTCTAACTCTCCTCTGGACTAGTTGGGAAATTGTCTTATTGATAGTAGTGCCTCAAGGCACTTCACAAGATACAAGGAAGCACTCTCTAGTCTGATAGAGAAGGAAACAAACTTAGAGATTATACTTGGAGACAATGCCACCTATCTCGTAAAGGGTGTGGGAAATGTTACTCTTCAATTGGATCAGGGTATCTTGCAAGAAGTTCTTTAGCTACTTGATCAAAAGAAGAACCTGGTGTCCATTTCAGAAATGGAAGACGTAGGTTACAAGGTGGCATTCATCGATGGAAAAGTAAGTGCTTGAGAAAGGAATTTTAAAGATTCTTTTACTCTTGGGTTCAGGGCTGGAAATTTGTATCAAGTTGCAAGAAGTCCAATGGGGACCATGTCATGTGACACATATCTTCAATGGCATTGGAGGTCTACTCATATTCATTGTAAGTCCCTTCTCAATGTGAGACAAATGGTGACAGGGATGCCTAAATTCAGAGAAGAACATGAAGGTGCATGTCAAAGATGTACCAAATAGCAATACCACAGATGTCAAGCCCGAGGGGTTTGAGATTCATGATCGAGAATATCATATATGCAGGTTGAAGAAAGCTCTCTATAATTTGAAGCAAGCATCCTAGGCTTTATATGAGAGGATTGATAGCTATCTGATGAAGCTAAGATTCACTCGGAGTGAAGCCGATCCAAACCATTTCTTTAAGGTTGTGAATGATAGACCTCTCATACTAGTACCTTATGAGGATGACCTCTTTCTGACAGGTAACCCTCTCATTTAAAAACATAAGAGGGAGTTGGATTCCAAATTTGAAATGGTGGACTTCAATCATGTGACTACCTCGATGGAGCTTAACTTTAAGAAGTTATGTGGTAGTGCTGCTAGACCTGATTTGGGAAATGCCTATGAATTTCTTCAATTCATAGTAGCATTGATGTTCTTGGTGAACTCTAGTCCAAATATATGTTTTGCTATTAGCATGTGAGGCAACATATGGCTGAGCCTCATCACTTACATTGGATTGGTGCCAAGAATCTTATGAGATATCTTCAGGGCACAATCACTCATCGATTGAGGTACACTGCTAGAAATGTGAGGCTACATAGTTATTTCAATACTGATTGGGCAGGTAGTGTGATTGATCACGAAAGAAATTGTGAGTGTTGTTTCTCTCAGGGTTCTGCTTTGATATCCTAGATGAGCAGGAAGCAAAAGTTGGTTGCTTTGAGCATCGTTGAGGCTGAATACATAGCTGAGACTATGGCCTCCTATGAAGTTGTCTAGTTGTGGAAGCTCTTTTGTGAGTTGTTTGGACACGTGATGGATACCATCATGATATTTTGTGAAAACCAGAGGGAGATTTGATTATTGAGGCATCCTGTGTTCTATGATTTCTCCAAGGATATAGACATCAGGTACCACTTTATCTAGGATATAGCATAATGAGGAGCAATAGGGCTCCATCACATTGGGACTAATGTGTAGATTGCCAATATTCAAATGAAGCCCCTCGGAAAGGTCAAATTATTTAATTTCCAAGAACGACTAGGAGTCATGGAGAGACTCTCTCTTGAGGGTCTTATATGATATGGACATTGAGCTCTGGGAGCTTCGGGGAGCTTGGGGGTACTTCTTGGAGCAATTATCAACCATAGGGTGAGTGGTTTTGCCTTCCCCTAGTGGTTTTCTATGTAGGCATGAGGAGTGGTTCATCCTTCTCCTGCTAAGACACAATCATAGGGTGAGTGGTTCAGCCTTCCCCTAGTGATTTTTTGTGTACAGGGTGAGTGGTTTAGCCTTCCCCTAGGATAACCCATGGTAACATGTAGGAAAGATGAGTGGTTCATCCTTCTCCTACTAAGACATCCTACCCATGTAGTCTAGGACTCATGGGAAGTACCTCCCATCTGTCCAATGAGTAGGGAAATGAGGATAAGGACTATAGTACTATATCGTATACTACTGTATTCTCTATGCTAGAATGATATTGATCTAGGATCAACTGGAACTAAATTCAGGTCAGTAAGAGTGGTATGAGACACTCTCTTTATTTGGAACTAATTTCAGATCAGTAAGAGTGGTTTGAGACACTCTCTTTATTTGGAATTGATTTCGGATAAGTAAGAGTGGTATGAGACACTCTCTTTATTTGGAATTGATTTCAGATTAGTAAGAGTGGTATGAGACACTCTCTTTATTTGGAACTAATTTCAGATCAATAATAGTGGTATGAGACACTCTCTTTATTTGAAACTGATTCTGGATCAGTAGAGAATGGTATGATACATTCTCGATCACTTCTTCTTCTTCATATTTCAGCAGAGAAGAGTAGAGCATAGCAGTGTAGGGCATTGCATTGATGGGAGAGATAGTATAGTCTGGCAGATGGATTAGCAGATGGAGTTCTCCCTAGTTGAGAGCAAGTGTTAAAATTGGAAACTAGGGCCAAAATTCATGTGGCTCTTCTTATTTATGGAAGATGATATTTTTCTTAGATTCCTATTGTCAAGAAGTGTAGGATTGATCTAAATATCATTTGATTCTGACATGTATTCATTAAGATATGAATTTATTTGTGTTATATGAAAATTTGTCAAGGTCGACCAGCAACCAAATTACCCCAACCTATCCTCAATGTTTTATTATAAATAAAAGATGACTTCAAGTAATGTTGTACACACTCATCTCTTCTGATCTCTCTGTTCGTTTGTTTGGGTTTTGGTGAAAGAGAGATATAGAGGGAGTGCCCTAGCCATATTCATGGAGGGCTTTTATATCCTACACTAAAGAGATCAAATCATAGTCATCAAGGAGTCTTATATGCTGCCCTAATGAAGATCAAGCTTTGATCATGAAGGAGACTTATACGTTGTCCAAGTAAGGTCACCTAGTCGCATTCCTAGGAGGAAACATCTAGACGCAGAGAAAGGAGGGTTAAGCCATGCCCTAGCTGCAAAGAATAGGACTAACACAGCCCTATAGATGCATTTGAATGGATGTATATAGAAGGGTTTAAGCAGTAGAAAGGAAGACTCCTATATGTTGTCACAAGAGGCTTAATCCACAGAAGGCCTAAATCCACAGTCTTATCCACTGCCCTAGCTACTATCCTAATCTTCCTTAGCCACAGTCAAAGAAGGAGGTTCCAACCATGGCAAATGGAGGTCTGAAGAAGTTGTCTAGTAGTGCCCTAAGCCACAGTAGGAGAAGCCCTTACGCGTAGCTCTAAGAGACCTAGTTTTAGTCACTTAAGCTATTGTCATAATGCCACATTGTTGTAGTTGACAGTGTGGCCTATTTGAGGATTGTTTGGGCATGTTAATGTTGTTCTTGAGGGGTAGAAGGATTTGCAAAAAGAAGGAGCTATGGTTTAATGTTTAAGGGTTGTTTGGAACCCTAAGATAAAACCAAAAAGTGCCCTAATTAGTCATCACGTCGAAAACATCAAATATCTTATTGACTGTGTCCTAGAATTGTGGTCACAATACAGTGTCGAGGTTGTTCATGAGGACATTTTATAATGTTGGTAAACCTCAGTCTTTACATCGAAGAAAATTTTCCTAGTCCAGGATCAGATTGGGTCAAGACTGTTGCGTTGATATTATTGATTGTTGAAGATCATAGGCCTAATTTGCTATTAGGCTAGGCTGTAGGTCATAGCCAGCAACAAACTCTTGTTCTAAGGATTGCACAAGCGGTGGAGCCTCACCTCGAAGACTTGCATTGTTGGTTGTACAAAGGAAGAGGAATGAATATTGAAGCCCTATCTTATGAAGTAGTGACAGCTAGTGCAGCAAGAAGACGTCATAATTGAGGGAGATGTTTTGGGTCAAGATTTGACTATGTTTGGCTCAGTTTGATGAGCATCTTAATTGATGCCACTTGGATAATAGATTCAATCCTGTTTGATTTCTCCAGTTAAGGATTTACTACTACTGTCACAAATCTCAGATTTGTATGTTTGTACTATCTCTCTCTCTCTCTGTTGAACTATTGAAGAATATAAGGAGAATTGATCAAGGGTTTCCCAACATTGGGGTTTGTCCTTGGATGGTGCCACATCTTGTGTCCTCTTGTCTTGGCTTGTCTTTTGTATTTTTTTTTATGTTCTATCTGCACTTTACTATCATGCTGATGTTATTGCTAATCTCACAATTGACATTGGGCTAATATGAAAAATTGAAGTAAATTGCACTAAGATTAGAACGCACCTAAATTTAACATTTTCCCTTCTTATCTTGTTTTTGTCCTCAATTGGCTCTTAATCCCTTAAGAATAAGTTTTCCTCTGTAAAATTTCTTGCAACCTTATCCTCCTTTCTCCATGGCATCCCTTGAGGAAGTGTAGTGATTCTGGTAATTACTTCAGAAGTAATTGTAGTTGACAGTCCTCTTACCATAATGGTAGCATTGATCCTAGCCTGAGGGTTAAGTTCCATGGAAAATTCTTGAGCCACATCATCAGCATACTCTCTGAGAAGATCAAAGAATCCCAACCAGTTATGTCTTCTAATTATTTCTACCATAAGGGGGGTGGAGGTGTATCCTGGATGTCTCTGTGGGTTCCCTTTTGTTAAACCATCCTCTCATGTTCCTTTGTTGGTTGGTTGATTATAGGGAGTTTGGTAGGCTAGACTTAGTTTTTAGTGTGACTGAGGGTGGTGGATGGTTGTAATTTCTCCCTATCTCCACACATCTTTCAAACTATTCACAATTCTTTTAAAATTCCCAGGCCCACTGCAATCACTTAAAAACTCAAATTTTTGTGTTCCTAGCTATCAATTCAAAGAATAGCAGATTTGGACCACCGACCTCTCACTGTGATGCTTTGAATGAGGAGAATTTCTGAGTAGCTGGACCCTATGCACCTCCTTTTATCATTCTCCATAAATTTCCATTGTTTCCTATGGCTCCATATGTTTCTTGCAGTTGTTGTTTCCTGTAGGGTGGTTGAAACATGTTTACCTCCTCGATGGCTCTCCAAGGTACTTGCGATCCTCTCTGATCTCGAAATGAACAAATGGTGCATGAGAGTTTGGAATATTTTCCTTTTATGGTCGATTCCTTGGAGCGTTGTATTGGCTAGCAGTGTACGAGATTTCCTCTTTGGGACCATTGGTCCATTGTAAGTTATCATGCAGCCTCTCGTCGGAATCATCACCCACTCTCACACAACTTAACTTGACCACCTTTTCAACTCATTCTTCTTGATGTGATGTTGCCATGTGCTAGGCTGACTAGGAGTTCACTTTTTGTTTTTGAGATGAGAGTGGCCAAGGCAACTCGCCACCTCGAGCTTATAAAATCGACTTTTTCATATTCATACACTTTTACTATAATGTACTTAGGGAAGAATTCAAATGAGGTGTCATACATGTGCCTTCCCTCTCTTGGTTGTTGCATGTTGGAGGGTGACTCTGTTGTGCTTCTTTTTGCTCAGATAAACACTTTTCCTTGGTCATTTTTCTGTATATTTCTTCTTGTTGATGTGGTTGCCCTCTTTGTTGTTGTGTGCAGGTGCTTAGTCTTGTTGTTGCTATTGTTGAGCTCTTGATGGGATTCATAGTGTTTGCAAGGGTGTTGGAGCTCTTTTCTTGCCTTGGTGCTGAAGGAGAATGCATGGAGAACTGCTACTATGAGAGCATAGGCTGCTACAGGGTTTCTTGTAGTTACTACAGGAAATCCTGTAGCTTCCTTTTTCATCGATTTCTTTTTCTCACTTGGATGAGGAATGGGTGGTGATGTACGAGTAGAAGGATGGTAAAGGAGGATATGGAGTGGTAAGTGAGTGATGCCAATGATGGCATGGCCCTTTCTTTTTTCCCAAGTGGATTTTCGATGGACACAAAGGTTAGTATGGTCATGAGATGGTGTTGGGTGAGAGGTGGTGAGGTGTATGGTCCCCTCTTTCAACCTATGATAGGCCTGTATCGTCACTTCCCAATCGAAATTCCATTCTTGTAGAGTTTCAGGACATCTTGTAGCACTATAGGAAATTATGTAGTAACTACAGGAAACCCTGTAGAAGTCAGAAAACTGCATCAAACTTGGTTTTTGATGCCTAGAAGTGAGGATGGATGATGGAAACATGGTAGACATGGAAGATATGAAATGAATGGAGGAAGAATGGGGTGATGGTTGGCCTGCTGTCCTTTGAACTCTGAGTCCTCCGTTTTCTTTAAAAGCCTAAAAAAATCACAGAAATTTACTAGTGGGTGGGTTTGAGGTCCCTGCCATGTCATTTGTTTTTTTGTTTTTTTTGAAAGATACACAGGTCACCTCAAAGGAGTTTTTCAACCTGTCTTCCTGACCTAGGCACATCAACAGGGGTTTTCACCTATGGATCTTTTTATTTTCCTTTTTTCACTCTTGGGTCACCTCAAGGAGGTTTTCAACCCAAAATGTGACCTCAAGTGCCTCATAGAGGTTTCCACCTAGGTCTCTTGTTGTTTTTCCTTTCTTTTTCATTTTTCATTTTTTCCAAAAATAAAACAGCCTTCAAGAATTTGGTGAGTTGGAAGCTGAGACACTTCCAAGCACATTCACTTCCTTACTGATGGTACTGATGAACTCTTTCCTTAACAAAGGTATTTTATAGGATTTCAATCTATATCCATTGACTAGCAAGGGGATACCTTCTTCATTAATGGTCTTTATTTGCATAGCCCCATTGTCATGGTACTTCTCTATCAGATATGAGCCCAACCACCTAGTCATCAATTTTCCTTTCAATTCCTTGAACCTAGAGTCATATAGCAGAGCCCAATCACCTTCTTGAAAAACTTTGTCTTTGATGTTTTTTGTCATGCCACACCTTTCTTTGTACTTGAGTCACCTCTGTGTGTAGGAGAGACTGCATCCTGAATTCATCTAAACCGTTGAGCTGGAGTAGCCTCTCTTGTTGTGCCTTTATAACAGCCAACTCCAATTGTGCTGCCATTCTCAAAGCATTGTACTCAAACTCGATGGAGAGAAGAGCCTTCTTCCCATAGACCAAGTCATAAGGGGTGAAGCCAATGGTTGTCTTTCAGGTTGTATTATAGGCCTAAGTGGTCTCCACTAGTATTTTAGCCCAATATTTTATGTTGTTGCTCACAACCTTTGTGAGAATGCCTTCCAATGCTCTGTTGGTAACCTCTACTTATCCATTGGCCTAAGGATGATAAGCAGTTGACTTCTTGTGCTTGATCTTATGCTGACTCAAAAAATTTTCAATCAGGTGTGAGGTAAATTAAGTGCCTTGATCAGTGACTAGCTCTCTAGGGTACCCAAACTTGTAAAACACATTCTCCCTTAAGAACCCAGCCACTTTCTCTTTTGTTGCTACCTTGATATCCTTGGTTTCAGCGCACTTTTTCAAATAATCAATGCACACAATTATGTACCTTTTCGGCCCTGATGGTGGATCAATGGGCCCAATGAAACCCATACCACACTTGTCAAATGGCTTAAGATTCACTTTAGGTTGCAAAGGAATTTCTTCCCTAGGAGTAGGTTTTCCCATTCTTTGGCATTGGTCATATCGACTGGTGTATCTTCTTGCATCTTGGTGGAGAGTGGGCCAGTGGTAGCCAGCTTACAGTACCTTGAAGGTTATCCTCTTAGCTGCAAAGTGATCTCCATAAGGCCCATCATGACAGGCCAAAAGGATACCAAATACTTCCTCCCCCATGACACATCTCCTCAAAATTTGATTTGGGCCTAGCTTGAAGAGTTTGCGCCTAATCCAAGTGAACGAGGCACTCTTTCTTATAATTTTTCCCTTTTCCTTGGAGGAAAAATTTGGAGGGAACTATGTAGCCACTAAATAGTTGGCTATGTCAACAAACCATGGAGAGAGAACTGAAATAGAAAATAAATTCTCATCTGGTAGCTGATCATCAACGATTCCTTCTTCACCTACAGGCAAAGAAAGTCTACACAAAAAATATGCAACTACATTTTCTCTACCAGGCTTATCAATGATAGTTAGATCAAATTGCTATAATAAAAGAAACCATCGAATAATTCTGGCATTCACATCAGGCTTGTTCATCAAATATTTAATAGCATCATGGTTAGTATGTACAACGATTTGGTAACCGATGATGTAATGTCTAAATTTATTCAAGGAATGGACAACAGTCAAGAGCTCTTTTTCAGTCAAAGTATAGTTCAATTCAGCCTTGTACATATTTTTTTTGATGAAATAAATGGCACAAGGAAACTTGTCATCTATCTGGCCTAGAATTGCTCCTATATCTTTATCAGAGGTATCAACATGGATGTGGAAAGGAAGAGCCCAATTTGTGCCTCGGAGTATAGGTGCAGTAGTCAACTTGTCCTTTATGGTTTCTAGGGACCCTTGAAAACTTTCTGACTAGAAAAATTCAGAGTCCTTTGGCCAATAGTCCAAACAAAGGTAACACTACTTTGCTGAAGTCCTTTACGAATCTCCTATAGTATCCAGATAAGCCCAAGAAACTTCTGACATCCCTCTGCTTCTGAGGAGTAGGGACCCTCTTTATCATAACAATTTTATTTGGGTCTACTTGCAGTCCTTCTTGGGATATTGAGTGACCTAGAACAATCCCTGCATTCATCAAGAAATCAGACTTCTTAGGACTAAGGGATAGATTCATTTCAACACATTTGTTTAATACTTTCCACAAGATACAGAGAGCCTCCAGGAAATCACACGCATAGGGAGTGAAATCATCCATATAAATTATGGCCGAACATATATTTTTGTTATAAACTTTAAGGGGGTTAGGGCCTTAAGGTGAGTGGTGTTGAATCATTTCGATGGTTTGGCCATAATTGGTCAATAAAAACCCCAAGTCAAGTTCTATGGAGGGATTGTTATGTAAAACTTGACTTGGTAAAGGAGTCAACATTGCTTGGTAAAATAGTAGTGGTTCTAGGCCCATGGTTTTGTGCCTATGGATTGCATGTAATGAAGCCTTTAAAAGGATTGGGATGACCTCATTATAATGTCCCAAGGAGGTGAGGGGTGAAGGCTCATTTGGTTGGGTTGGCTGGGTTTTGGCCAAGGGAATAATATAATTCCATTAGCAGTTTTTCCTTGAATTGGGGTTTTCCAAGGTAAAATTTGTGTGCATTATGTTTATGCTTTATTATTGTTGTTGGTTGGTTTAATGTTTCTCTTTATAAATGTATTTCTCTTCAAAAAATGTAGGTTGACTCATCATTGTTATTCAAGGAAAACCACACCACCTCAAATTACCTCATTGGTGGTCCATAAGGCATCAAGCTTTTACTCCTACCAAATTCCTCTCGATCTTGGGCTGTTAACCTGTTTCTTTATGTCCTAGAGTTGAATTCTTTCTTATTTTCATATCTTGGTAATTACTACCTTATGATCAATAATTACACACTTGAAAATTTTATTTTATTTTTACGATTGAGTACACATTATTAGATTGATATAAGATATATAAGATATTTATTGATTCTTGATTACAGCTAAGGACCTCGATATATATGCATAGTGAGGGTGTATTTTCATTAATAGAGATGTGTTGGCTAGATAAATCAATCTTGTAGACAAGGCCGATCTCCCTAGTATCAAAAGATAGTCTAGCAACAAGCAGACAAACAAATCTATCTTTCTCTAAACATATGTGATTCATAAATAAAAGCTATAGAGGTGTTATGACCCTACCTTAAGTACAACGCTAGTTTGTAGCAGCCATGCTTCAACCGTCCGAAAGAGTTTCCTTTTGAGAACCTGCAATCACAAACAAGCAAACATCAAATAGCACCTACATAGCTAATATCATAAATCATGTCCATTATGGTGATCAAGGAATCCATAAAATAAACCATAAAATAATAGCTTATTGAGAAAAACAAACTTATTTGTATTAACTTTGAAGTAGAATAACCTTACAACCTTTTCAGCCTTGATGTTGAACAAGCTCTTCTTGGGGTCCGAAACAGGAATTTCCTTTACTTTGACAATCCTTGCACTCCTCCAAATGAGATCTTAGAGGTATATAATCTCTCCTCATAAAAGCTCAACTAAGAAGACTAAGTTCCAGCAGCATTTCACCTCAAAAATATTCAACTTTCAACCTCCCAAGTAACTAGCCCAATGCTTCATTTTATAGTGCAGAGGAGGAGGTTACAGGTCCACCTATGAAGGGA
>APFE031664082.1:8712-36776 GCA_000404065.3 Pinus taeda | reverse complement strand
GTGCAGAGGAGGAGGTTACAGGTCCACCTATGAAGGGATAGAGTCCTCCTTCAAAGGGATAAGCTCCTCACATCAAGGGGTTAGCTCCTTAAGGTATGGGATGCATGAACCTTAAGGGAGCAAACTTGCCACGTCAAGGTTCCTTCCAAAAGCTTCTAGAAATGACTAAAAGTGAGTTTTTAGAATATACTCGCACCTTTTTAACTTTTATAGGGGTCCGCACCCATAACACAGAGACAGAGTGGTTAGGTGCGCAAGAGACATGACCATTAGGTGCGAGACCACGGGTAACGCAAAGAGAAAGTGCAGAACCATAGTTTTAGAGACTTTTGAGGGATTTCTCTTATTTTCAAGGCTTGATATGAGGAACTGAGGCTTAGGACTTGCAAAGGAGGAAAGTATGAGTAGTAATGGACTCACACAGATTGTAGAATGTCAAGGTGACAATTTTTTGTGGAACAGATTGCCCCCTAAAGTGTGAAGTCTGTAATAGATGAAGATAGAGTTTGTCATCTATGAAGAGTGAAGTACTTTATCATTTCAAGGATCATCTTGTGGAAACCCCAGTTGGAACCTGTAAAAACATTCAATGAAAAATATATATATATGTGAACATGTCATCGCTGAGGTAGGAATTTCCATACTCAGATCAAAACTGACTAGAAAACTAACTAAACTGTTCTGATACAGGAATGATTTTTTAATACATCAAGAGTATAGATATATGTAAACACAGTATGGGTGTAGCCATCTGTTTATGAATAGTCCACTATATAATGAATAACAAAATTCCTCGCAGCCTGGATGGTAGAAACTAGATCTAGGGTCTTGATTTCTGCTTCTCGAATACGATTCTATCCATGTGAATGAATGTGTCGAAGTCGAACATTGTAGAAACCACTTGATTACCTGTCAATGATGTGAACTGTTAACAAGTGTGAGAGAAACCACTAGTAATGTCAATGGCTCTCAAAGTACTCAGTACAATCCATGAAATGTGAATAAATGAGCTGATGTCGAAAATGTCATAGAATCCTTTGATTGAAGGTCAATGAAGCAACCTATCATCGAAGGTGAGAAACCTACCATTAGGACATGCAGATTTCAAGGTATTGACAATTTCTAGATCATCTTTCTAGATAATGAGCTGAAGTCGATAGAGAGAGATTTGTCATAGGCAAGCCCACAACACAAAATCATAGATCAAGTTTTGAAGAAATATACTGGCAAGGACTGACTCAGGGATGGTCAAAATGGATGACAGATATTTTGTAGATGAATGATTTATTTGAACTGATCTCTTGAACACATAACAACATTGCAGATGGTTTGGTGACAATTGACCCAAAGCTAATACCCAAAACCGACTGAAGACTTTCAATATGGTTTGATTAACTATGAGGTAAAGGATTTCCCAGCCCAGGTGAAAAAAGTGTCGTGTTCAAGAGTGGTTAACTGCTTTTCTAAAACACAAAGTGTAACAAACAAGTTCATTTTTCTCTCTTTTCCCCCACCATTTCTGGAAAGTACCTCTTTATTTTTTACAAGCTTGAGGAGGATGGCATTTGCTTGTTTATAAGCTCATTCTTCAGATGAGTCCAACTTAGTTTAAAAATTGAACCCTAAGAAGGAGTGGTTCGTTCCTGTTTAAAATTGAACAAGTCCTTTATTGTTAAATTTTAATGAGTATAGGAAAAACTTGGCATTTTTCAATTTTAGGGAGCCAGAAGAAAAACTTAAGAAAACTCCATGGGTGTCCTTTTTCATAAATTTGTGTCCCCTAAGCCTAAAAAAGTATAAAATAATACTTGAGAAAACCACTTGACCATTACGATCAAGGAGTACTTTTCATAATTAGTGGCCCCGATCTGAAAAAGTAAAAAAGTGATCGAAGACACGTCGTTTTATAACCAGTATCAAACTTGAAACGACAAAATTCTAGTGATCTTTTCATGTTTATACAGTCAGAAAAGAGTTGTAAGTGGACCGCCTTTTTAATTCCGTTTAACAAGTTTAAAAAAGAAAAAACTTGGCAATCTTTTCATATTTTATGAGTCAGAAAAGAGCTTAAAGAGGACTCCAATGTTTCGCTTTTTCGTAAATTTTTGAAAGAGTTTGAAAAAGTGATAAAAGTACTCTTTGTTGAAAAATGATCAATTTTCCCCAAAAAATCCAATATTCTGCACAAAAACTCAAAACATTACTCATACCTATTTAAGATAAATAAAAATGTATCAAAAATTTACCTTTTTAAAGTGAAAAGTAGATAAATTAAAAATTCATTTATTCAAAAAATCTTATAAAAAGGGCTTCTGTAAATTCATTTTTACCATTTTTAATTCAAAGTGAGAAGTGAGAGCTTTTGGGTAAGTAACTTCCTGTGAAGATTGCGGAAAATCCATCCATTGGAATCGAAAACCATGAGCTCTAGGTAATCCACATCATCCTTATCTTGCATTTCAACAGTTTAGATTTCCTTTTTAGGCTTTCATTTTGATTTTTAAGGGAAAAATTAGTTTAGAAATTTGCTCGTGGGGGTACGCAGGTGCAGCACACGACCCTACAGACCCCAACTTTTTTCTACAAAGAAAAAAGTTGTGGGTCCGCACCTATTGCTTACGACGCATGCAGACCTACACACTGTCTATAACCAGTGGGGGTGGATCCCACAAAATGGATTTTAAAAATTCAAATTTCTCCATTTCCACCCAAAAATTTTCAAACTAAATTGTTCTAATATGTCCTTTTTGCATTATAGGACATACAAAATGCTTATTTGGCATGAACGCGAGCATGAGGATGTGGACCTTGCCATAATAAATCATCCACCCACATTGGATGCATTGAGATCATGCACACTGTTCAATTTCTGGGCCATACCAGGCATGAGGGACCAAGTAGACTTCTTGCAATAGTTGGTAGACAGGTGGAACATATAGGACCAGTGTTTCATGATTGGTGGCCACCAGCTCTAAATTGAGCTAGAGGACATATATTTTTTGACTGGTTTGCCCAAGAGAGGTGAACGATTATCTCTTTTAGGGACTAGGCCAGGTGGCCAGTCTATCGCTAGTCTCTGATTAGAGTTTTGCAATGATCAAACAAAGGAGAAACGAATTGATATTAAAACTATCGATCGTCTTGAACTTAAGGTTATTGCATTCACTGTTACCAGACTATGCAGGAATGCAGTATTGCATGTATCTACTGGATCCCAGATGCAGATGGTTGTAGACTATTATCGAGGTACAATATTCAACTGGTGCGAGGCTGTGTTGGCAAATGTGAAAGGCCAACTAACTAGAGCAAAGAACGGAAAACTGAAAAACTTTGGATACGGTTTTATCGTTGTGAGCTTTGGTCTAGAGAGGGTCCCTATGCTAGTCCCGCAGCAACTTTCTGTTGAGGCTGGTCTTCCTTGAGAACCTAGGATAATGCGTTGAGTTGCTTTGATGGCTCGTCACCTTGAGGAGGGTTCAGAGGTTGTTCGAATTCCGCCTAAGTATTTTTGTTGGTTGAGGAACCAACTTTTTGTGATTCAGGATTTTCCATATGCCGGGATGGATTATCGCGGTGACTCAGACATGATTCTGCCGCCAGGAGAGCAGTGGGATGATTAAGGTAAAATCATTTTCAACACTTTCTAAATTTTAACTAATTTTTTTTGTTTTTTAAATCATCCAAAACTACAATAAAAAGTTTTAAATGTAGATGTGGGTCCACAACGACCAGCCGCTCTCTAGCCTTATGAAAGGAGATACCCAGCTGCAGCAGTATCAACCCCACAAGACTAGTCTACGGAGATCTTGATCGATTTGGAGAATCATCTAGAGTGCTTGACAGTAGATATTCCATAGACTGGCATAGATGATATTCCACTTAGGTTATAACGATATGTGATTGGGGTCCCAAGACCTTTTAGGAGGTTCCTTTGTAGAGTGGCCTGAGCAGTGGTTTCTTGTCGTGATCATCACCAAGGATAGCATGATCTCTTTTGTAGACTTACATGACATTTTTGTCTTTTTATACTATCATTTTTGCTGATCATAAGGTGTTTTCCAACCTATGATCGAAGACGATGTATATTTTGACACACTTCTTCTATGCTATGATATATCATTATTACCGACTATCTTGTGTAACATATTATTGAATGTTTTTAAATTTACTATTTTGATTATTGCAAATGTCTATTTATCATACAAGAAGCAACTGCATCTGCTAATGTATTTAAATGTATTGGAATATGCTGATATTCAATGTAGTCAAATTCATGTTCCAAGAGACAAACTCTAAAAAATAATCTTAATAACACTGGATTTCTAATGGCATAAACCCTATTAAGCTGTAATACAACGAGTTCAGGATCTAAACTAACAATCAAACTCCGAATCCCAAATGAGATGGATTCAGATAATAACTCAATCACTGCAGTATACTCTGCAATGTTATTCGTTGTTTAACCAAGGCTTAACCCATGCATAGATACTAACTCATCAGAGGGTGAATAGATAACCCAAGCTGCGGAAGAAATGTTCCATGTACTACGACAAGCACCATCAACAAAACCAATGTATGTTTGAAGAGATGTCGAGATCTGCAATATCAAGAGTAAAATCAAGATAAGCAAGAATAATGATAAAAGAACTCTCTAAACTAGGCACACTTTTCTAATCTAAAACACACCAGCTATAAAGAAACTAATCTAACAAAAATATCCACAACGAAATTTAAGCATAATATCTCTTCAGATAAAGCCCAATTCTGGGTATATCCAAAGAGACACCATCAAAATATACCAATTCATAGGCCCCTTTTGCCATCTTTCGCTTAACAATATAAGGACCATGCCACATAGGTACAAATTTTCCAGCCCCTAGCTTATCGTTTGCTTGATCATATAGTAAAACTAGGTCTCCTTCCGAAAAATTACAAGGTGTAACATTTCGGTCATACTGAGCTTTTATTCATTTCGCATGAGTTTCGATTGCCAATGCAGCAGTGCACCGATTCTCATCTAGCTGAGCTAAGTACAAAAAACGTTTCTCCTCTTCAGAAGTGGCTGGGAGTAATTCTATGGCTAATTATAATGACAGAATTTCGCATTCAATAGGTAACACTGCTTCCAAACCGTAAACCAGTTGAACAGGAGTGAAACCAGTTGATGTTTTCACTAAGGTTCGATATGCCCAAAGTGCTGAAAATAACATGTTATGCCAATTCGACTTATGAATACCAATGATTTGTTGGATCTTAGTGACTAAAACTTTATTGATAGCTTCAACCAGACCATTAGCCTGTGGGTAATACGGAGTAGAACTATCATGGCGTACGCCAAGTTGATCTGTCAGTTCATTCATCATGATGTTTCGAAAGTGATTTCCATGGTCAGTAATAATAGCTTGAGGAACACTGAAACTAGCAATTATATGATTGAATACGAAAGTTGCAATAGTTTTGTCATCTACCGAAAATGTAGGCATCACCTCAGTCCACTTAGTAAAATAATCTACCACTAGGATGATATATGCATGCCCCCCAGTCGAGTGAGGGTTACATGTAATAAAGTCAATACCCCACTTTACGAAAGGACCAACAACAATTATAGGGTGGAGAGGAGTGGGCAGAGCACGCATCTTACGATCAAAAATTTGACAATTGTGGTATTTTTGGAATACATAGATACAATCTTTGAATAAGGATGGCCAGAAATAACCAACGCGCAATATCTTTTGGGTTGTGGCATACCCAGACCTATGACCGCCACATGCTCCAGAGTGACAGTCATTGAGAACCTTTTCAGCTTCTTCATGAGTTAGACAACGTCAAAAAATAGAATCTGCCCCACAACAATACAGTGTATCACCAATAATATTGTATTGTTGGGATTGGAAACGTATTTTCCATCGCTGAGATCATGAGATTTCGGGCTGAAAAGATTGGTTTTGGAGATAAAAAATAATATCTCCATACCATGGATCAAGAGTACTGATAAGAAATAAGGATTTGTCCGCAATGGGCTCTTCCTCCACAGTTTCAGTATAAGTACGTGGGAAATCACACATCAGTTCAGCAAACACCAAAGATTTGTTTGCCTTGGATTTTTCAAATTCCAAGTCAAATTCCTATAGGATAAATATCTATTTCGAATACTTGTCCCCTAGCAATTTCTTGGTTAATATATACATCATAGGGTTACAGTAAAAATTACCGTGGTTTTGCGTAATAAGATGTAGTGACAAAATCTTTGTACAACTTGAACAACTGCCAAGGCCAATTTCTCCACATGCGAATATTTAAGCTCAGAGATTCAGAGTTTGACTAAGATAATAAATCACATGTTCATTGTTTAATTCATCTTCCTGAACTAAAACCATCCCAATGGTGGAATGAGAAGCGGCGAGGTACAAAAAGTAATCCTGGTTGTAATTGGGAGGATGCAGTAACAGTGCATGGGTCAACGCGTGTTCAAGTGCATCAAAAGATTTGTTAGCTATCTCATCCCAAAAGAATGGAGTATTCAGTTTCAACAACCTGGTAAAACCTTTTGTTATCTAGGCGTAGTTAGGAATGAAACGACGTAAAATTTTTTCTTTCCCTTGCAAACTTTGGAGTTGGCGAAGAGTCGAAGGAGGAGGTAATTTGATGATAGCTTCAACCTTCGAGGGATTGACATGAATGCCATGTTTTGAAATGACAAATCCCAATAAACAACCCATTTCTACACAGAATACACATTTGTGTGGATTCAGCTTAATCCGATAATGCCTACATCTCATAACGATAGCTCGTAAATGAGTGAGATGATCAGCTCTACGTAATGAATGGGCATGTAAATCATCGAGATAAGGTTGCACAATGTGCTTGATGTCATGAAATGCGTAAGACAAAGCCCTTTGAAAAGTTGCTCCAGCATTATTCAATCCAAAAGGTAATTTCCAATAAGCAAATGTCCTCCATGGACAAATGAAAGTCATTTTAGGTTGATTAGTAGGGAGTATGTTGATTTGATTGTAACAGGAAAAACCATCCATAAAAGAGAACATTTCACTACTTGCACAATCATCAATAATTTGATCGATATAGGGGGTTGGATAATTGTCTTTAGGACAAGCTCAATTAATATCCCTATAATTGATACATATTCTTATCATTCCTTGCTTTTTGTTAACAAGAACAATATTTGATACCCAATCTGTTAAAGGAATTGGATAAATGAAACCTGCACGAAGTAATTTCTCAACTTTAGCTTTAATAGCAGTGGATTTTCTTGGATGTATCTAATTCAAACGTTGCCAGAGAGGTTTAGCATCCGGGTAACTTTTAATTTCATGGAAAACAATTGATGGGTCGATTCCTGGCATTTCTTGATATGACTAGGCAACCATGTCGTGGAATTCTATAGGGCTTTATAAGTTCGGATTTCATCGTCCATACATGAAGCACCTATATGAATGTTCTCAATAATTCTAGGTTTAACTGAAATGTCAATAGGAATCGTTCGAGAGATATTTCCCAAGTTTAACTCAAAATCAGGATGTTGCATTGGATTCTATGGTTCTTTGACATAGTCAGTAGTAAAAATAGATGAAAAATCATTTTCAAAATGATCAAGCTCAGGTAAACACGAAGATCGATGATGAAGATCTTCCCATAGTAAATCATCAACAGATAAAAGTTCACAAATCTGCTCATCATTATGAACAAGATCAGAAAATGTTGTTGAAGCTGAGGTTGATATCGAAAGTGATTCCCCATGGACCACATTCATTGGATCAGTTTTGGTTGAACAAGAGTCAGAAAACGACTATACAGCCTGATATGCAATTTCAAAGGGACTCAAAGGCATCATGCTACCAAATGAATCCACCTTAGAATCGGAAGGTACGATCCAAGGATCATCAAAAGCAATAGTGTTCGATGAAATCATATGAATATTTGTAATAGACGGTGATACATTAGGAGGAGGGAAAGAAAAAGTTCCTAGTAAACCAAAATATTTAATCAAACCTACTCCAACATGTTTGTAAGGGATAGTTGTTTTACCGACATGCTAAATACTATCTGAAGAGGCCGGGTGGGATGAAAAATGAGTCAGTTGGTCTATCGTGACAATCTTTTCGTTATGAGTAAACTTGATAAGCCGAAAGACCGATGAAACAATAGCAGTCATAGTGTAAGACCAAATGTGACCCAGAAGAAGGTTGTAATCTAGAGGGGCATCAACCACTTCCGCATCTAGACTTACAGTTTTGCCTTCGACCCCTATAGGTAAATCCTAAAAAACACATAAAGGATGGAACCCTTGGCCATCAAAAGCCTCTAGAATTATTGGAGACTGATTGAGTGTGGGAGAACCAAGCGATCTCCAACACTGAATCGACATAATACACGTAGAAGCTCCCTCATCAATCACAATCCCAAAGGAAGGTCTGTTTTTTACTAACACTAGAATCTGGAAAGCCGTTTGATGAGGTAGGTGGTGTGTACTATTCTCTAAATTGAAGATTATTAGGTTTGAATCCTGAATATCAATAGCTCCTAAAGTAGACAATAGTAATTTATGCTATGCTAGGCATGATTGCAGCACCTCCAAAGCCGACATTGCTAAAGGGGAAATAGCTAAGTCTTCAACAATGTTACAATTCTGAGTAGTTCTCGCATGTGGATTGAAAGATGATTTCCGAAGTATACCTTTAGCACGCAGTTTAATTACTAAGTTAGGGTTAGGTTTCTCGATCTATAGCAGATCAGAACTAGGAGGAGTTGTAGTTGATGGGTTTGAATTAGAAGATTTTTCTTCTTTACCACCAACAAGATTTTTACTACCATAATCTTGTGATCGCGTCACAATCCTGACATGAGACATCATCATAATGGGTTCTTCTGAGGCATTTGAGAAAGAACCAATCATCTTACTATCTTGATTAGGAAAAGGATCCTTCAAGACAGCAAGTGTTTGAGAACCTTTGACGACTTTCGAAACCTCTGCTTGATGTGGGCAGTCTTTGGTAAAATGATCCTCGTTGCAAATGAGATAAGGATAGTGACGTTTACATTTTTCATCAGTAGATTAATTTTTATCCGTTTTCTCTTTTGAGTTTTTTTTTGTTTTTCTTCTTCCCCTTCTTTTTGCTACCGGATTTTGATTTGGTCATAGATGATTCTACGACATGGATATCAGCAGGAATTTCAGCAGAAGAGTCTCCTGTCGGAGAATCTGGTAAAGTTATAATAGAAGAATAATTATTTGAAGATTTCCTCTTTCTTTTAGTACTAACTAAACCAATCATACCATTAGCGGCATGAGACCCTGAAGGAGCTGCAGTTCTTTGACCGTGCTTCAGAAGATCGAGGATTTTTTCATGTAAAGTACTTGACTGTGTATAGACGAGGTCAAGGTACTGAGCCTGAGAAATGATTTGATCCTCAGTAACAACTCCTGCCTTAGCTACATCTTCAGTTATTTTAGGTAATAATGATTTAACAAACCATTCTGCTAAAATTTGATCTGGAATGAAAACTTTCACCAAACGCCATCTACGTTGCCATTCATGAATATGATCAGAAATATATGTGGATGTGGATTGTTTTAGTGAAGTTAACAATTCTGTGCCATTGTCGTATCTGACAGGAAACTAAAAATAAGTTAAGAAAGAAGTGGCTAACTAACTAAAATTATAAAAAGAGCCTCATGGTAACTCAATGTACCATTTGGCAGCAATACCAATTAGAGTTCATTGAAAAAAACGTAATCGAATTGAACCATCAATAATAGAATTAGATGCATACCAAAGGTGATAAGTCATCACATGATTTGATGGATCCTCTCCTGACTTACCCTCGAACTTTGGGATATCACTGGTCAACTTATTAGGCATTGGCGGCCAATACGGAAGATAGTAGATAGGATCGTCTGTAAGGTGCGACAAATCAAGTAAATCCAAAGTTGCAATAAATGGTAACTGATGGTTAGGGTCGTGAAAACCTTGGGTAACAAGAACAGCTCTAAGAGGAGGATATCCAGGATAACTTGGAATTGGATTTGCATTAGAAATGTTATAACCTCCCAGAAAACTAGGATTAACCAGACCAAATTGGGGTTGTTGAGGTTGTTGATAAGTATAGCCAGGGTACGGTTGATACTAATAAAATGGGTTTTGTACAGTAGGACCGAATTGATACTATCTGTGGTACGGTTGATAAGTGAATTGCAGTTGAATTGTGACAACTATACTTGGACTAGCTTGTCTTGCAGGCATCTAGACCGAAGTTTGAATTGTAGGTCCTGACTGTGGTAAAGAGGCTTGAGGAGTTTGCACTGATGTAGGAACAGTAGAAACTGGAGCTACCGATACTCCAAAAATAGGTGTGGTAGGTTGTATAAAAGTTGCAGTAGTTGCAGCAGTAGTTTGAGGTGGAGCTCGAGGTGAACTAGGCCCAGGCTACTAAACTAAACCAGGTGCAGAGGTTTGAACAATAGGTTGGATAGGTTGCTAGGTTGGACCAGAAACCAAAGGTTGTCTAGGTTGACTTTATAACTGCACATTAGGTTGCATATTCTATTGAGTTTGAGATGGATCCCACACCATATTCATTCCGGGGTATGGACCCATAAAAGGTTATGCATATGGAGGACCATAATCGAGTTTAATGAAGGGTTGATAATTAAGCGGTACATTTCCAGCTCCTTGTACAAATGGTTGATCAGAAGGTGGTTGGAAACTTTGAGTTGGGTACTGACCTTGAGGTTGATAACCCTGAGGCACATACTGAAACTGAGGTTGACCTTGAGGTATGTATTGAAACTGGGGTTGACCTTGAGTTATGTACTAAGTCTGGGGTTGACCTTGAGGTATGTACTGTCTCGAAGGTATGTACTATCCTTGAGGTCGCCCCCAAGGTGGTAACTAACTACCTTGAGGTTGCCCTCAGGTAGTAATTGACTACCTTGAGCTTGCCCCCCAGGTGGTAATTGACTACCTTGAGCTTGCCCTCCAAGCGGTAACTAACTACCATGGGGTTGCCCCCTAGGCAGTAACTGACTACCTTGAGGTTGTGGATTTGGAATACTACTAGACATCATAAGAATTTCCTCTGCACTCAACACTTGAGCTCCATTATTACCAGTTGATAACTCATGTTTGATTGGTTGAGGAGATTCTCTTGAAAAAGTACCAAAGAGTGACTAGTACCCCAAAGGAACAGAAGGACCACCATATAATAATGTTTCCGGTGTTTGGGAAAGTATAGATGACTGTTGCGACATATTCAATGGAGGATAATAACCTCTGGGCGTAGGATGAAAAGGAATTCGAGGTGGTGAAAAACTAAGACCCGGGTTTTCTAAAAACTTTGTGAATGATACGTACCAAGCGTCACTCCTAAAAGGACTATAGAAAATTGATTCACGCTCCCTAAGATCTAAAGTTGGTTGGTTTTCAGGAAGAGTTACATCTTTGTTTGGACTGACAAGTTCTTCAATAGAAATGAGGCCAGAGGGAAGATTTTGGGTAATGATATATCCTACCTTGGGTGAACCAAGACCACTAGAAATTGGAGAAGCAAATCTTGAAGATGGAGTAGTAGCAGGTTCAGTTTCAGACTCAGAAATTTCAGGTTCTTCAGCTAATTCACTGGTAGGAGAAATACTACTAGTAACTTCAGAAAATGAAATGGGCTCAGAAATATACTCTGTTGTTTGAACTTGATAATCAGGATGAACAATTAAAGATGGCTCTCCAGCTTCTGGTGATCCAACTCTACTGTCACTAGGTGATACAAGAGCTCGTATCCCTTCAAGCTGGCTTGGCGCATACTCAGGAGGTTTCCCCCGAAGTCTACAAGATTGTTTGGGTAATTCAACCATGATTAAATATTTAATTACTCACACGCAAGCAAAGAAAATTTCAATAAAACCACCTAAAGTCTCTAAAGAAATAAACAACTAAATCAAACGCCTAAAAAAATCTAAGAGTTCAAACCACACATAAACAGTAACATCCTGTACTAAAAACACGAGTTGGTGATGAAATCCAACGTCATAGAATTTTAATACAGAAAGGGCGGTTGGGACAGTTACCCCGACAACCTGCTTAATGAAATAGACTGGCACAAGTTTCTTCAAAAAACCTCTCGAGTGAAGAGAACCCCCCAGAGAGTCCAAGTGAGTCTAGTCGACATCTGCTCCAAGTACAGTGAGACCCGTCTTTCACCGTCACCTTAGGAAATAATCTTAAGTTTATGGACACTAAGGTTACCAACAGCAACAAATACAACTGGGGGAATAGTCTACGATCCGATCTACGTGCAAGGGTAGAGTAACAAAGATCAATCCCCTTGAAGGCTCCTCAACATGATCAATCTGAGGTTTACCAACAAGTGACCCCAGGCTCCTTGACAATGGTTAATATGAGGTTTACCGTTTATAATACGCACAAATCTTCTATCTTTTCCAATAAAACAGACTTGATTGTCTCAAAGGTTCGGACATGATCTCGTGATTGACTTCTTTAAAAGAAGCTTCATAGAATGTATCAATTACAATTGAATTTATTTCCCACCACAAGATATAGCTACTTGTTTGTTTTAACTATCTCAGAGAGTTAATTACTCCCTACTCCAAGATACTAGCCTAAGCTATATTGGTGATAAGAGCCCTAGAAATAAAAAAGATTACTAGATAAATTTTAATTAAGTGTTTCTTTTATGGGTTGTTCTTTAATTCACTAGGTATGGAAATGAAACTTTTATGGTGTGAAGACTCAACTCCAAAAACACTAAAAAATGCACCTAAAATGATAAGCAATTCGCTTTTTTTTCTTTCAATGAATTTCTAGTTAAAAGAAAAAGTTCGAGAATGCAATTCTTTAAGAAACAAATCCTTCTTTCAACATGTAAACGGAAAGAAAATATTTTTGTCTTTTTCAATAAGAACTCAAAACGAGACTGCTAATTATGTTCACAATAAATCCCTTTTCTTTTTCAAAACTCGAAACTACAAAAAACAATTTCTTCAAAAGAGATCTACAAGTTCTAGAAAACACTCAAAACTACAAAACTAATCTTGAGATATAAAAACTTTTGAAACCTATTTGTATAAAAGCTTCAATTCATTTTGAGGATGTTTTACTTAGTTGTTCAGTAAACTAAGGATTCATTCGTTCAGCATAACAAATCAATCAAAAAACATCCAAATATGTTTTATTTTATAAAAATGAAATTCAAACTTATAACCAAGCTTGTTCAAAGATTTGCAAGGAGAAAAGTAAATCTATTTCTCACAAAGGACAAATTTCACAACCGAATCAAAATCATCAAGAAGACAAAAATACACCAGAGTAATCTAACGTTTCTCAGGCTTCTGATCTTTGAGTCACTACAGAGACCAAGTGAAAACCACTCTAGGCATGCAAAACTTTCAGAAAATCATCTAAAACAAAAATACCATTGGAACTCACTCACAAGAGATTTTTGATAGAACACATGCAGATCAGGGTAGACACTAAAATTCATAAATGAAACCTAAACTTAATTGGAAGAAAACATTTTAGGTTTTTCAAAAAATTTTACAGGGTTCGCAGGCTTCCTAAAGAACCAGATGCGATATCGCTTTGTGTGCTAAAGGATGAGTGTGGATATGCCCGCATTGTCTATAAAGAGAAAGTGCAATCCCCTGAAAACTTTGAAAAAAACAAAAAATAATCCAGATTCTAAAAACTACCCAATCCAACACACATTAAGAAAAAACTAGAAATGAGAACAAGTTTCTCAAGTCAAAGACAAAGGAAAACCAAAAACCAAATTCAATTCCACAGTGGAGTCGCCAATTTGTTGGTCGGATAAATCGATGTTGCAGACAAGGTTGATCTCCCTAGTATCAGAATATAATCTAGCAACAAGTAGACAAACAAATCTATCTTTCTCTAAACATATGTGATTCATAAATAAAAACTATAGAGGTGTTAAGACCCTACCTTAAGTCCAACGCTAGTTTGTAGCAACCATCTTTCAATTGTCCAAAAGAGTTTCCTTTTGAGAACTTGCAATCATGAACAAGCAATCAAATAGCACCTGCATGGCTAATATCATAAATCATGTCCATTACGGTGATCAAGGAATCCATAAAATAAACCATAAAACAATAGCTTATTGAGAAAAACAAACTTATTTGCATTAACTTTGAAGTAGAAGTTACAACCTTTTCAGCCTTGATGTTGAACAAGCTCTTCCTGGGGTCTGAAATAGGAATTTCCTTTACTTTGACAAGCCTTGCACTCTTCCAAATGAGATCTTAGAGGTATGTAGTATCTCCTCATAAAATCTCAACTAATAAGACTAAGTTCCAGCAACATTTCACCCCAAAAATATTCAGCGTTCAACCTCCGAAGTAACCAGCCCAATGCTTCATTTTATAGTGCAGAGGAGGAGGTTATTATTACTGATCACGGAAGTCACTTTCGAAACATCATGATGATTGAAATGACAGATCAACTTGGCCTATGTCACGATAGTTCTACTCCATATTACCCACAGGCTAATGGTCTGGTTGAAGCTATCAATAAAGTTTTAGTCACTATGATCCAATGAATCATTGGTATTCAAAATTTGAATTGGAATAACATGTTATTTTTAGCACTTTGGGCATATCTAACCTCAATGAAAACATCTATTGGTTTCACTCCTTTTTAATTGGTTTATGGTTTTGAAGCAGTGTTACCTATTGAATGTGAAATTCCTGTCATTATAATTAGCCATAGAAGTAATCCTAGCCACTTCTGAAGAGGAGAAACGTTTTTTGTACTTAGCTCAACTAGATGAGAATCGACACACTACTGCATTAGCAATTGAAACTCATGTCCATTATGGTGATCAAGGAATCCATAAAATAAGCCATAAAACAATAGCTTATTGAGAAAAACAAACTTATTTGTATTAACTTTGAAGTAGAAGAACCTTACAACCTTTTCAACCTTGATGTTGAACAAGCTCTTCCTGGGGTCCGAAATAGGAATTTCCTTTACTTTGACAAGCCTTACACTCCTCTAAATGAGATCTTAGAGGTGTGTAATCTATCCTCATAAAAGTTCAACTAAGAAGACTAAGTTCCAGTAGCATTTCACCTCAAAAATATTTAGCTTTCAACCTCCCAAGTAACCAGCCCAATGCTTCATTTTAAAGTGTAGAGGAGGAGGTTACAGGCCCACCTATGAAGGGATAGAGTCCTCCTTCAAAGGGATAAGCTCCTCACATCAAGGGGTTAGCTCCTTAAAGTATGGGATGGATGAGCCTTAAGGGAGTGAACTTGCCACCTCAATATTCCTTCCAGAAGCTTCTAGAAGTGACTGAAAGTGAGTTTTTAGAATATACTCATGCCTTTTTAACTTTTACAGGGGGACCCATAACACAAAGACAGAGCGGTCAGGTGCACAGGAGACATGACCATTAGGTGCGAGACCACAAGTAATGCAAAGAGAAAGTGCGAAACTAGAGTTTTAGAGACTTTTGAGGGCTTTCTCTTATTTTCAAGGCTTGATATGAGGAACTGAGGCTTAAGACTTGCAAAGGAGGAAAGTATGAGTAGTAATGGATTCACACAGATTGCAGAATGTCAAGGTGACAATTTTTTGTGTAACATGTCATCTTGTTTTTTCATTTTTTTCATAATTAATTAATTATTGATTATATATATATATTATATATATATTATATATATATTATATAAATATATATATATATTATGCGTTGTTGTACAGAAGGGAATACCTTCTACTATTATATAAAACATCAACACTCTTTCTTAGTGAGGAAGCTATTATTCCATGATGTTCTCCTCTAGTATTCCAAATCACACCCAACCACTTCACATGATATGGGTAGCACTACCACTATAGTCTCAACACTATGTTTTATCTATGATGTTTCTCCTCTCCTAGTAGTAATAGGCTACTCATTACTCCTTCAGTCACTTCACATGACTGATATGGGAAACCCTTGGCTAGAGGGAGAGTATCTTCCCACTACAGGAGAAACATCACAACTCCCTCTCAATGAGGGTTGACATTATGCATCACACCAAACTTGTCTTTGAAGTATTCAAAATTCACTTTAGACAAAGGCTTGGTGAGAATGTATGTTCTCTACTCATATGTGGATATGTACTGGAGTTCCATTGCGCCTTATTGTACCATGACTTGGATGATATGGTATTTTCTCTCCATATGATTTGACTTGTTGTGAAATACTAGATTCTCTAGAAGTTTCACACAACTTTGTTTAGCACAATATATCAAAGTTGGCTCCAACTCAAGATCAAATAACCATGCAAGTAATTTTTGAAGCCACACTGCTTCATGGATTACATCATTGGTTGTTATATATTCTTCCTTTGTCGTATTGAATGCCACTGGAAAAAAAATTCTACTAAACCATGAGTCATACGTGGTCCCAAATTGAAGCGACATCCTGATGCAGTTTTCTTGTATGTTGCACTCCCTCCCTAGTAAGAGTCTATATAAATTTGCAACTTGACTTCACTATCTAAGAAATATCTGAATCCATATCCAATCATACCATGTAGGTACCTCAATACATTCTTTGTTGCTAACAAATGTATATGTCTATGCTCAACCATGTATTGACTCAATGTGTTCACTACAAAGTATATATATGCTTTGGTATTAACCAGGTACATCAAGGATCAGTCAATTGTTTGTACATCATGGTATCAATCGAATATGAAGAAGAATCACTCAAGAACTTCATTTTCGTAATGGTAGGTGTGGCCATGGACTTTCATTCCATCATCCTGAATCTTCGCAATATATCAACTGTATACTTCCCTTGGAAAAGAAGATATCATATGGTCTCTTCCACAATTCTAATCCCAATAATTAGTGCATTAAACCCAAATCCTTTATTTTGAACTCTAAAGTGAGCCCCCTCTTGCACCATATATGAGGTTCTCATCCCTTCTAAGAAACAATTCATCTAAATATAGTACCACTATTATGGGGTAACCATCTTCAACCTTGTAGTAAAGGTTGGGATTTGCATTACTCTTGGTAAACCCTAAGTTCATCAAATATTTTTTTATTCTGTCACACCATGCCTTGGGTTCTTACTTAAGCCCATACAAATATTTCTTCAATTTACAAACATGGGACTCCTTCCCATGGATCATAAAACCTTGTGGTTTCTTTATGTACACTTCTTCAATTACACCATTTAGGAAGGTAGTATTTACATCCATTTTCTATAATTTCCAACTTGTTATGACTCACTGCAAAAAATATGTTTTCCGTTGCCCAAAGTGCAAAAGTGTTGAAAAGTTGCAGCCATATCCTGGAGCCATAGAAGCACTCAAAGCTAAATCAAACCCTCTCCATTCGATAGTGCTCAGAATAAGCTTCCCAACGGTATGTGGAAGTCTGAAAATGGACTTCTAGATCAGAAGATATGGCCAGTTAAGGTTCAAGGGCTTTATCGCCTTTGAAAGGAAAGAAAGAAGAAAATATCAAAGGTTTGGAAGCATGTCACAAATCACATATCGGAGGTCCCTAGAAGCAATGAGGCAACCAAAGCAAAGAGAAAACCAATTATTAGCGATCACCGATATTGGAGATCAGAGGTTTTAGTGATCTCGCATATCAGTGATTGCCAATGTCAGAGGTTTGGGGTACTGTGTATATCAGCGAGCTGCGATCGCTGATATCGGCAAGGTCAGAGAAAACTTGTGATGGAGTGATCACCGATATCACAAATCTCATATCGGAAGGGTCTAGGGCTTTGCACATCGGTGATTGGAGAATCGACACACTGACAAGGTAACAACTCTAAAATCTTGCGAAATGGAAAAGTTATGATATAGTGTAAAATCACCAGGAGAGCCGAAAACATTTTAACAAAGGATTTTAGTGAAAAGCCAAGTATCAACGGTCCTTTTCTCTCTCCTCTAGGGAGGCATGTGGCAGAACACTAGTAGATCCAATAATGACACGAGGCAGCTGGCATCATCATCACATGCCAGTATGGAGGACATTTGGCATGTTGATCTGGCATTTTTAGGGTCTTATGGGGGCATATATGGGTGACACATGTCACAACTCAGAAAGTGACATGTGGCAGTGAGGACATCACTAATTGGAAATTGACGTTCGCAGGATGAGGTATGTTGTTACATCAAAGTTAAAATCCTGATTTCGATCCATTGAGGAAAGAGCTTTGATAAAGGGCGCACAATTGTGAAGACATAAGGAAACCTGACACAAAGCACTTATAAAGGGAAAAAGGCCCCCAGGCAAGAATCTAAGGGCTCTAGCACCTTAGGTCTAAGCTCCAGGTCACAACCCCCTGGTCATATGAGAGGAAAGGTAGAAAGGGTCTAAACCAAAGGGGGCCAAAGGAAATCGAGACTCGTTGTTTTGTAACGTCTCTTCCTATAAAAGTGTTAGAAAATTATATATTATAGAGAAATGGAACACATAAAATATTGCAGAATATAAACACAAAAAATGCATAAAACAAGAGAGCACAGATACACGTGGTTCACCTAGTTTGGGCTACGTCCACGGCGAAACAGCAGTCCTTCTTTTTTATATTATCCAGCAAACTGAAGAGATACAACCTACAACAGATCCGCTGTAATTCCCTCTTCGCTTTCAATCTCCTCTCTCTTCCTCACTCAGAATACAGATATGCATAGACGCAATAAAATTTCCACATATATAGCGAGGGGTTGCCTTCTAGGGTAAAAAAACCTAAATTAAACCTTCTACCATCATATCTCTGCCTAATGAATGGCCTAGATTGACTACGAAATTACAACATTTTACAAGGTAATTTTACATCTATTCTTTGCTTTGGGGGTGCTACCCCTAATCCCCCTACTAGTGGGGGGCTCCCAAAGGTCATAGCCACCCCCTCGGACCCCCCTACAGTGAATATTTTATGGGCAACATTACTGCCCCATTATGAACTGGGGTCCAATGTGGCGATACCTTTGAATATAGAAGATAATCAGGCTCCACACCTAATAATCTCCCACTTGGAGACTGATTATAGTAGCTCCACTGCTACTTCATTTGCTAGACAATGACTCCACTTTGGACTTGGTTGTTTATCATCTTCTTCATCATACTTGAAGACTAATTGAAACTGAGCAAATTCTCAGTTTCTCCCTGGTTACAACTTTTGTTAACATATTTGCAGGATTCTGGCTAGTGTGCATCTTTTCAAGCTTCAACTGTTCATCTTCCAATACTGATCGTATGAAATGGTACTTGAGCTGTATATGTTTAATCTTGGAATGAAATGCAGAGTTCTTTACAAGATGTATGGCACTCTGGCTGTCACTGTATAACTTGCCCAACTCCTGCTTCTTACCCAATTCATCCAAAAACCTTTGTAATCAAATCATTTCTTTACTAGCCTCTGTAGCAGCAACATACTTTTCTTCTGTTGTTGAGAGTGCAACAACACTTTGTAGTTTTGAGACCCAACTGACAGTTGTTCCACCTACAGTAAACACATACCCTATTGTGCTCCTCCTGTTATCTCTATCACCCGCCATATCTGCATCAACCTATCCCTGTAGAGCAATGTTTGAACCACCAAAGCATAATGCTTGATTTGTGGTACCTCTCAAATACCTAAGAATCCACTTCACCACCATCCAGTGTTATTTTCCTGTGTTGTTCATGTACCTACTTACAACTCCCACTGCATGTGTAATGTCAGGCCTTGTGCAGACCATTGCATAAACTAAGCTTCCAACTACTAATTCATATGGAACTTTAGACATATGAGCCATTTCCCCCTGAGTCTTGGGACATTCCTCCTTACATAATTTGAAATGGCTAGCCAAAGGTATACTAATTGGTTTTGCATTCTACATATTAAACCTTTTCAACACCTTTTCTATGTACTCACTTTGAGACAATGTTAATTTGTGATTCTTCTTGTCTTTAGTAATTCTCATACCAAGGATTTGTTTTGCAGCACCCAAATCTTTCATTGCCAATGATTTTGCCAATTTTCTTTCGAGCACTTTTATTTCCTGCATGTTAGAACCTGCAACAAGCATGTCATCTACATACAATAACAATATAATATAGCTGCCATCATTTTGCCTTTTGAAATAAACATAATGATCAAAGTGACATCTAGTATAACCTTGTTCAGACATAAACCTGTCAAATTTTAGATACCACTGCCTTGGAGCCTGTTTTAAGCCATACAAGCTCTTCCTCAACTTGCACACTAGTTTCTCCTTCCCTTTCACCTCATATCCTTGTGGCTACTGCATATATATCTCTTCCTCCAAATCCCCATGGAGAAAGGTTGTCTTTACATCTAACTGCTCAAGATGCAAATCTTCAACTGCTACTAAACTTAAAATAGTTCTGATTGAAGTCATTTGAACAAATAGAGAAAATATTCCATCAAAGTCTATACCCTTTTTCTGTGCAAACCCTTTCACCACAAATCTAGCTTTATACATTTTTCTACCTCCATCTTCTTCCTTCAACTTGTAAACCCATTTATTCTGCAATGTTTTTTTACCTGCAGGCAACCTCACTAAGTCCCAAATCAAGTTATGTGATAAGGAGTCCATCTCTTCTTTCATGGATTGCTCCCACTTCTTCCTGGTTTCTACCTGTACTGCTTCTTCATAACATTCAATTCACTAGAATCAGTCAACAACACATAATATAATGAAGGAGAGTATCATTCAGGGGGTCTACTTATCCTGGTAGATCTTCTAACACCACTTTCAGGTGTTTGAGGTGCTTATTGTTGTTGTGGTTGTTGTTCTGGCTTTTGATCATTATGATTTTCAGGCACCATCACATTTTCTATGATCTCGTCAAGCACTGTGTATTCTCTGTTTTCTTTTTCCTATTTCTTTTCCCACAACTGATCCTTATAAAAAACCTTTTCATTGAATATGACATCTCTACTCCTAAAGATTTTGTGTTTTTCATAATCATAAAAGTGATAACCAAAATCATTAACACCATATCCAATAAAGGTATATTTCTTTGATTTTTCCTCAAGCTTTTTTCTATTTTTCTTTATTAATGTGGACAAAGGCTTCACAACCAAAGTCTTTAAAAAAGAGTAGTTTACCTTTTTACCTATCGATGCCTCCTCTAGAATATCACCATCCAAGGAACTTGAAGGACCTTTGTTTATTAGATAAACAACAATATCTACAACATCTACCCAAAATTGTAAAGGCAATCCTGCATGAAATCTCATGCACCTTGCACACTCCATGATTGTCTTGTTCATCCTTTCTAACACACTATTTTCTTGTGGTGTTCCTGGAACTGTCTTCTCTATGTGAATTCCATTCTCTTAACAATACCTATCAAACTTGTTACTGCAATATTCATCTCCATTGTCTGATCTGAGACACTTCAACCTTTTTCCTGTCTCATTTTTAACCAAAGCTTTCCATTTCTTGAAAATATCAAATACATCAGATTTATTTCGAATACAATAAATCTAGGTTTTTCTGGTTGCATCATCAATAAAAGTAACATAATAATGAGAGCCACCAAGAGATGATACTTGAGAAGGTCCCCAAACATCTATATGCACAAGCTCTAATTTTTTGCTCTTCTTTTCTTTCCCACCTCTAAGGAATATAACTCTCTTTTGTTTTCCATGAACACAATTCTCACAGAATTTTAAATCAACATGCTTCAAATCTGGCAACAAATTTCTTGAGTGAAGAATCTGCATCCCCTTCTCACTCATGTACCCGAGCCTATGATGCCACAATTCCACATATTCTCCTGTAGAGGTTAAAGAATTAACAGAATTAGAAATACCATTGCATAAATACAATGTACCAATCTTTCCTCCTTTCGCTATTAGTAGGGATCCTTTAGTGACCTTCCAGGTTTTATCTGTGAAAGTAGTTATGCAACCTTCACCTCCCAACTGCCCTGTTGAAATTATATTTTTCTTAAGATCTAAACATGCCTTACCTCCTTCAATAGCCACTAATTTCCATTTTGTTGTTTTATGAAAATTGTACCCATTCCAATGATTTTATAGGGTTTATCATCACCCAATCGAACCTGTCCAAAATATCCTTGAACATAATCATAAAGATGTTTCCTATCAGGTGTGGCATGGAATGAGGCCCCTGAATCTACCACCTAGGCATCAATAATATTTTCTAGTTAAAGAATCAAAGCATCTTGCAACACATCACATGTTACATTTGCTTCATGATTATTTTCTTGCTACACGTCTCCTTCTTTTCCCTTTCGATACTTGCAGTGTTTCTTCAGGTGTCCTTTCTTCCCACATTTCTAGCACACTATCCCCAATCTGGACTTGGCTCTGCCTTTTCTTGACTTACTGCGATATCCAGGGCTCTTTCCTCTTTCCATTTTTCTTCCCCTAGTCTCTGCAGTCAAAGCATTACCTGATGTCTCACCAGAGCTTTTTCATCGCATTTCCTCGCTAAGGATTGCACCGACAACATCATCAAACATTAAAGTACTAGATCCAAAGACAAATTTACTAATGGCCATAACTAAACCATTCCAACTTTCTAACAACGAGCACAGAAATAACAAAGCCCTAACTTCATCATCAAAAGTTACCCCTACAGAACTTAAATAACTGGTAACTGTATTAAATGCATTTAAATGATCAGCAATAGATCCACCTTCTGACATCTTCATATTAAATAAACGCTTCATAAGAAATACCTTATTTGAGGCTGAGGGCTTTTCATATAGTTTGGCCAATGTCGACATTAAACCCTACGTTGTCATTTCCTTTGAAATATTAAACGCTACTGGTGCCGCTAGGCACAACTATATTGTTCCAAGTGCTATTTTGTCGAGAATATCCCATTCCCTATCTGTCATTCTCATCAGATTCTTTGTCTTTACGCTCAATGGTTGGTACAGATCTCTCTGGTACAAATAATCTTCCATCTGCATCTTCCACAGCTGGTAGTTTTGCTCTTTAAATTTTTCGACCCTAAACCTACCATCTTCCACCATTGCTCCCACTCAAACCAAGAACCCTTTTCTCCTGCAAGTTTATCAACCAAAAATACCTTCGGCTCTAATACCAGTTGTTAGAAAATTATATATTACGGAGCAATGGAACACATAAAATATTGTAGAAATATAAACACAAAAAACACATAAAACAAGAGAGACACGCATATATGTGGTTCACCCCGTTTGGGCTACATCCACAGAGAAACAGTCAGTCATTCTTTTTATATTATCCAACAAACTGAAGAGATATAACCTACAGTAGATCCACTATAATTCCCTCTTCGCTCTCAATCTCCTCTCTCTTCCTCACTCAGAATAGAAATATGCATAGACACAATACAATGTCCTCATATATAGTGAGGGGTTTCCTTCTAGGGAAAAAAACCCTAATTAAACATAACTTCTACCGTCAAATCTCCGCCTAATGAATGGCCCAGATTGACTATGAAATTAAAACATTTTACAAGGTAATTTTACATCTATTCTTAGCTTCGGGGGCGTTGCCCCCGATCGGGGGGCTCTCAAAGGTCACAGCCGGCCCCCCTGGATCCCCCCTGCAACGAATATTTTATGGCCAACGTTGCCGCCTCATTACAAGATAGGGAACAATGCAATGATACCTTTGAATACAAAAGATAATCAGGCTCCACACCCAACAAAAAGTCCCAATATAGCGATGACTTGATAATGTGGTACAAAGATTTAAAGGCGGATGGGTCAGCAACTCATAGTTTGAATAGAGGTATGGAGTAGTGGAAAATCGATATGGGATAATCCTGTAGAAGTACCTTCAACAAGAAACCTAGTACAAAAATTGCCTCAGAAGTGAATTCGATTGCTTCGTTGCAGATCTTCAAAGAGTAAATGGAGCTATGGGACTCAGGAAGACTTAATCGCTCGGCATGTGGCTCCACTTAGATACATAGCGAAGGACTGCTAGGACATTCTCCACTTCTACTTTGTAATAGGTAACCGGATTCTATCACTATCAGCTCCAGAGAGTGGTGAATTTAGGTAGTTAAGGAGAAAGTGACAGAAACCAGCCGAGCAGCAGGGGGACACATTGTGGTAGAGACGTGGCATGATCAGGGGCCTTCACAGGAACTGCAACATGATATTTTCATCCTTCATAATTTAGTTTCCTTTTTTTTATTTTTCTATAATTTCTTTTATTCTGTAATTTCTATATTTCCAAGAATGGAATCAAATCCAAGGAAATTAGTTTGGGTAGCAAAGCTATCACATGCCTGGACAACTAGTCAATCTAATAGCTAGCCCTGGGTTGAGATATTTTGTAAATGTTGATTCAAAGCCTCCATTCTCTATATAAATAAGCGGAAGAAACAATTAATAGAGGTTCCAGAATTTTGCAACCACAGTGGTCCAAATTTTGTGATTCCACTTTGGTTCTAATTGCCTCTTCATGTGGGACTAGAGCGATACGCTGTTGAATGTTATGGACTGGTTATTTGGACCCTCCAAGTATTAATGAAACTATTTTGGTGATTCCAAGCAGATCAATGCATAATATGTTTTCCCTTCTGTAATCTCATTCCAAATATGTTTTTCTTTCTCTAAAATAGTGTGATGAAGTTGTTGATTTCTCCCTGGTTCATGATTGCATATTTGTTACCAAGTAGCAACAGTACCTGTGTTAGCCACAGATTTACTTAAGTACTTGTAATATGCACATATTTTCTTAAGCTTTTGGATACAAATGTGCTCATGAGTACATGGCCTGAAACCCTGAATATTGCTCCACTCGTTCCACTCTTTCATCTACTCCCTCTTCCATATTTTTGTTGGAACATTGTTGCTTAAGATTCTATTGGTAGCCCTATGCATCAAATTCCCTCCTTTATTTCCTCCTTTTCACTTTACTACAAGGTAAATATTAAGTTTTCTGCTGTTGTGTGTCGACCACTAGAATGACGCATTTCTCTTTGAGATTGGCCCGATTTACCCCTTGAACATTTGGACCTATGTATGGGCTTGAGTCTACCTTGATGAAGGGCTATTCAAACAAGCCCCCTTTTATTCTCTTTCTTCAAATTTCATGACAATTGGAGTGCAACTAATCCCTCAGATAATCTCAAATGCACTCCTCTATTTAATATGTCCTAGGCATTGGTCTATAATCAACCCAAAGGTTGTCTCTAGGAATCTTTCTATGTCTCCGGAAGCACTTGTGCTATGGGTGCAAAAAAAAGCGACAACACAACCCATAACAAAAGTAAAAAAGATGATAGATCTAATATAAGTGTATCTAGATACTGGGGAAAATGTTTCATAATAATATTTTCTCTCTTTTTGGGAGAAATTCTAGCCACAAATCTAGCTTTATACTTTTCTATGTTGTCATTTGTAGCATGCTTAATATTGTAGATCCATTTTGAAGTCACCATTAACTTCCCTTCTGGTCTCATAATCACTACCACACATCATTTTTTATGATGGATTGGTACTCATCCAACATATCATTCTTCCACACTTGTTGTTTTATGACTTCCTCATAAGTGGAAGGTTCTAAATCAATGATCTTACTCATTAGCGCCACATAGTTGGAAACTTGTGTGGCCTCTTTATATCTCTAAACGAGCCTCTAGGAGCTACATATTTTTTTGCTTCCAGCAAAGTGTTTTGAAGCCATGCTAGTCTCTTCTTGATGATTGTAACCTCTTTGGGTGGATCTACCGATATCTCTAGCTCTACCGTCTCATACTAATATTCTAGGATATGTTCTTGTAGAGTAGAGTCAATCATCATTGTATCCTTGGGAGCCTCTTTCTCCTCTTTGTTCACATCCATGTGATACTCCCTAGATTTCCTGAAAGCTTCTTCCTCATCAAAGGTGGTATCTCTGATAATCTCAATCTTTCTCTATCCAAATATGTATATTCTATAACCCTTTGAAGTCCCACTCTATCCAATGAAGATTCCCTTCTTTTCTGAAGGCTCTAGCTTTGCTCTCTTTTCCTTGGGAACATGTATGTACACTAGACAACCAAATATCCTTGAGTGTTTGACTTATGGTTTCTTCTTAGTGAATACTTCTTGTTGGTGTCTGATTCCCCAATAACTTATGAGGACTTATGTTCTGAACATATACAGTTGTTTTGAATGCTTTTACCCATAGATACATGGGTAAGCTATGGTCATGGACCATTTCTTTAGCTTCTTTTACTATTGATTTATTATTTCTCTCTACAACCCCATTTTGTTGGGGGTTGTAGGGAGTTGTTAGCTCCCTCTTAATCCCTTCTTCTCTGCAAAATTTTTTGAACTCATTTGAGGTGTACTCACCTAGCTATTATCTAAATTCAAGTCTTTAATATTTCTTCCAAAGATATTTTCTATTAAAGCCTTGAATTCTTGAAACTTATTGAAAACTTCATATTTTTCTTTCAATAAATAGATCCACGCTTTGCGTGAAAAATCATTAATAAAAGTGTCATAATATAAAAAATTACTTAGAGATGGTACACTCATTTGTTCGCATACACTTGAATGTATAATGTCGAAGATCGCCTTTGATCTATTGTCATTACTTGGAAAAATTCCCTTGGCATTCTTGCTAACTACACAACTATTGCATACTCCATCATGCTCCACCTACATATCTGGTAGACTTGTGACCATTTTGTTCAAAACTAGAAAGGCTCTATAGTTGAGGTGAGCAAGCCTTCGGTGCCATAGCTCATTGGAGCTAATACTATTTTGTACAAGAGCTTGTGTTGTGTCTCCCTTTAATTTATACAATCCTCTCTCTCAAACACCAATCGCATTGGATGAATCTATACTTGAACCCTTAGGCCATAGAAGGACTTGGCCATTAACAAAAGCTACTTTGAATCCTCAATCTTCTAAAGCAGAGTTAGAAAGAAGATTCTTCTTTATATCTTATACAAGAAATACATCTTTTATTGAAATGGAGTTACCTGAATCAAGTTGGTAGGATGTTTCTCCTACTCCTTTTATTCCATTCTTTGAATCATCTTCAAGTTCCACCTGAAGGGATAAAATACTTTTTATCAGTTTTGTAGGAGAATTTCAAAACCCAGTCATGTTCTTGGAAGCACTACTGTCTACTAGCTAAATATTGCTTCCTTGAGTGATGGTGCCTGTGATAGCTGAGAGAAAGACATACTCTTCATCTTTTGTCTCCCTTGTCTTTTTTTGAGATGTAGACTCCTCCATATCTACTGCATGTGCATGATGTTTTCTTTTTCCTTTCCCTTGAGAACACTAGTAAGAAAAGTGTCCCAACTTCTGATAGTTGTAATACCTAATATTAAATACATCCTTCTTGTGATCCATAACTGATCTTCTATTTTTTTTGAATTGTTGTTTCTTTGTTCTTTTCCTTTTTACACATGAGCAACAATAGCTTGATTCATGAGGAATTAAGTGGTCCTTTATTGAATCTAACAATATCCTCTTAACCTCTTCTTATGTTTTTCCTTCGCACCTTCCTCTTTTAGTTCTGAGAGGTATTTCTTAACATAATCGAAGAGCTCATTCTCTTCTAGTATGAGAATTATTTGATGCTTCCATGATCTGAAATTGTTCAAACCATGTAACCTATCTTCTACTCTGAGATTGGACACCATCTTGTAAATGATAAATTAAATTAACTTATTTCCAATTATCGAGCAATGTTCGTCTTATTATGCACTTCAATTTAAGAAAGCATTTGTTTTGTTTTATATGGTAGGAAATATCATGGGCCAATGGTTTACCAAAACCATGGACCCGTAAACCACCAACCGTAAAAAAATAATTATGAAATGATACATAAATTCTTTTTGATCCAGTAAAATAAATTTTATGGATCAATAGCAAATTTTTTTACCAAGTTTTTTTGGCAAATACTATGGGCTCTTAACTTGACTTTGATACCATGTTGAATTCTTTCTTATTTTTAGATCTTGTTAATTATTGTTTTATGATCAATAATTAGACACTTGAAAACTTCTCAAGATTAATTTCATTTTTATGATTGTCTGATAACAATTGAGAGCCCCCATA
>APFE031664079.1:81612-99163 GCA_000404065.3 Pinus taeda | reverse complement strand
ATCTGAGACACATGTCTCTCAAAAAATATGTAGAAAGTAAGCCTAGAAGTCTAATCGCGGTGGTGCTCATGATAGCACGTCACCGCGCGCACCAATTGTCTGAACAGACGATGAATGTGAGTCGGCACCCCCACTGTGTGCCTCTGGTATGCAAAAGGCACGTCCGCCAATCTAGCGTAACCCGGAATCCCTTAGGTGAGTCCCTCAAGATTCTACACTAGCTCTTCCCCCACGGCACCCCCTGTCTTAGGGTCAGCTATGGGTTGGCCCCTCCACGCTACAGGAGACAAGCCAGCTGGTCGCTCTGGGCCAACATCTGTATATACATACAACTGTGATCAGAACAGGCATGTATTAAAAAGAAAAAAAATGAATATACATAAAACATCAAAAACGAAGAGATCATACCTAACTCCTCGTCCCATTCCTCTCCCTCTGGCAGTGGGAGGTCTAGGTCCCCCATGAAATTGGTCCCCGCGTATGGCCAATCCTCTACCATGATTAGCTGATGGCGAAGCCATGTGAAGAATTCGGGCCACCAAGAAATCTGCTAGTCCCCTCCTCCTCTAGGCATCAATGCTGCCCAGCGAGCCATCCTGGGCTCTCATGGCAATGGATCAGCCACTACAACTCCCTGGATCTGGAAAAGCGGTAATCGTTCCAAGAAGAACGACACCACAATTGAGCTATACGCGAACTGTTTCACTCCTGCGTGCTTATAATTTGTAAGTTGCCTTTTGATGTTGGTAGTCACTGCTGTAGCCCAATCAAAGATGGTGGGGCTGAGGCATTCTGTCGCTAGTAACAGATGATTCTTGGTCGCCTCATGGGGCGCCTGTACCCCAGTTGCACGCGTGATGGTGAACAATATCGCCTTGAGAACCAAGTCCTGGATGGTATTGATAACCACCTTGGCACTGTTTCTCCCAAATTGTGCCTCTGGACACACTCGGGCCTTCACTTCACCTACCTTCTCTCTGGAAGGTCTACTTCCAGTCAAAATAGGGCTCGCCCCTCTCCGTGACAGCCCAGTAATGAAATACACATCAGACACCTCCAGCTCTAAGGTTTGGCCCCGTAAGCGAAATACTTGGTCATCCACATCCCAAGCATCAATTATGAACTGCAATAACTCAGGCTGAGATCGCATATAAGATGTGAGGAAGAACTTCTTGAGACCATAGTCCCTCAAAGCGTTCATACATCCCTCATCTTCGATGGCCAAGGCGTCCACGGCATCATGTTCCCGTTCTTTCCATTCCACCACCATTTTCGCTTGTTTCCTGCACCCACAAGGATGAATAAATCATGGTAGGTTTACAAACCGGGAAAAATTCAAATGCAATGGGAATTCCATCTAAAACATTAGGTCGTGTAGTTAGCACGACTGTTTCTAAAACAGACGTGCTAATGGCGCGGCCCCTTTAGGCAAACCACCCCATTAGCGTGGGTTTGTGCTGGATACCCGCGCTAATGGGGCACGACCCTAATTTTTAAATTCCTCCTTGCAGAGGCTCAATCAGGAGACAAAATGCATAAAAAGTGTATGGAAATGAAGCTAATGGAAACGCCTCTTACCTGGAGCCGACGAAATCTCGAATGGTTGCACGGATTCGCTGTAATCACCACCTGAAGTTCGCTCCCCAAACAGACCACTACTACTATTCAAGAAGTAAAAAGTAAAAGTAATTTTATTTTTTACATTTTCACCATATTTATAGACTTTTTGACTTATTTTTTAGGTTTAAAAAGGTTATTTTTTGAATATTTTAATATATTTTTGGTCGAGAATGGATTTTTCGCTTACTTCTTGTGTAGCAACAAGTCTTTTACGCAACTTCGATGGTGAAACGAGTTGTATTTTATACTTTTTCGAACTCGGTAAATACATGAAAAAGTCACTATGGAGTCATCTTTCAGCTCTTTTCTGACTCGCTAAACATGAAAATATTGCCGGGTTGTTCCTCTTGACTCGTTAAACGTAAATAAGAGGCGGTCGCCTTTAAACTCCTTTCTGACCATATAAAAAATGAAAAGATTGTCGGGCCTTTTTCGTTTCAGGTTCATTAATGGTGACGAAACGACGCGATATCGATTGCTTTTTTACTTTTTCGGGTCGGTGTCACTACTTACGAAAAGTACTCCTCAGTCATAATGGCCGGGTGGTTCTTTCAAGCATGGTTTTATACTTTTTCGGGCTCGAGAGACACAACTTTATGAAAAAGGACACCCTTGGAGTTTTCTTTTTGCTGTCTTTTCAAACTCTCTAAACATGAAAAGGCGCCGAGTTTTTCCTTTGTCAGACTCGTTAAAACTTTAACGACATCAGGTTTCATCATGATGACACCTCTCAAGCATATGTTATCCCTGTCAAGCTTGCCAAAAATAACCGGGGTACTCGCCAGAAATGGTGGGGGAATAAAGGAACCATAATCATCGTCATCGACAGTATGTCGCTCTTGAACATGGCAAGTGTCTGCATTCGTGTCTGGGTGGGGACATCTCATCTTGTTTCACACTTACCTCCGTGGGTTTGGGTTATCCTATTTGACCATTCATCTACTCATTGCCTTGTCATCATGACCCCTGATCATTTGACATCAAATACTGCCAAATCCGTTGTTTTTCCGCCGATATGTTCAAGAGAAGTTGACCTCTGCAGAATACTCAACCTCCCTCTGATATCTCACACAAAACATGTTATCCCTCTCTGTCTCGTGTCGATGATGTGGGAAACGTTATGGCCCACCTTCGATCAAGATCACTTCCTGTCGACTTCAACTCATTATCCAGGAAGATGACCTAGAGACTCCCTTTAGGTGCCTTAGGGCCTGCATGCCTCAATGGTAGGTTCTTCGTGTTCGACGTGAGGTTTTCATTATTGGCCTCCGATCGAATGATTCTACAGGTGTTCGACACCATCTCATTGATTCACACACGGTGGATTGTACCTATGGTACCTTGAGGACCATTGTCATTATTGGTGGTACCTCTCGCGTCTGTTAACATTTTTCATCATTGACTGGTAATCAGATGATGTTCATGCATGTTCAACTTCGACTCCTGTATTCGCATGCTTGAACTTGTACTGTGTTCGGGTCGAGTAGGAGCACAAGACCCCGGATTGTGTATATTGAGATCCGAGTTGCATTTGGTGGATTATTGTAATCACTACATGACTCATTTATTGGATGGTTGCGACCATGCCTGAGTCCATTCATTGATCCTCATCGGATGGCTACATCCATACCTGGGATCCAATTTTTATATACTCTGTTACGGATGGCTGCACCCATACCACATATATCATGTACTTGAGATATCAGTTGTACCTCTTTACGCAGGTTCTTCGGTGGCCGTGTTTTCAGTCACACATGTTCTTGTAAAGCATTTCACCCCTCTCTCTCTCGGGCCTCATGCTTTAGGGGGCATCTGTTACACAGTAATTTGTCACCGTTTGTCACCGTCCTTGTTACCCCTCTCCTGCACCTTGAAGGACGCATTCTGGGACTTGTGAGAAGTGACAAGACTTGAAACCACTTGCATCATTCCCCTCTAAATATGAGCTTCACATGCCCTGAAGACATCTCCTACAGCTTGCCCATAAAAATAGCCCTTTTTACATTAGCGTGGTCTCACTGTGTTCTTCCCGCGCCAATGGGGAAAATCCTCCAAAGAGGGCGTGCTAGTTAGCGCTCTGTCCCAGAGTCACAATCGCGCCAACCTATTTGGGCAAAGATTTTAACAAATCAACCTTCGAAAGTTCTCTCCAACTCATTCACCAACTAAATCTATGTTAGGTGAGGATGGTTTGGCTTCGAATCTCCTTGAATGGGAAGTAGTTTTCCACCCTTCCATGGAAGTTTCCAAGTGATGAAGCCAAATCCATGATTGTTGTGATTGATATTATCTTTTCTCCTTTCATCTATAAAAGCTTGTCTCCATGCCTTGAGCAAGCTAGTGGTAGTAATACTGGTGCTGAAAGGAAGATATCAAGAGATTAGAGTTGCAAGAGCCTTATTTATGTCCATAAGGCTTAACCTAAGTGAGGAGATCTTGTCACTAAAGAGAGAGAGGCTTGTTCCCCATCCCTTCAAGCTTTGCAAGACTTGTGTAGCTGAGCACCGAACCAAAGGAGGACTTGACGTCAGGACTCTGGTTGTATTCTCCTTTGTTGATTATTAATAATAGATGAAGATCATTATGGTTCCACTCTCATTGTCTTTGTAATGATTGATGTTGAGTTATATCCTTCCTGACTGATGTATAATTGCATTTATTAGATTTCACGCTTCTGTTTGTGTTGTTATCTTTGTGTGTAGGTGTCCATTCACGGAGATAGTGGAGGACCGTGACCGGCCAAAGCAAAGGAGCGAGGGCGACATCTCTTTTACAAACAACAGCATTGGAATCCAAGTAGGTCTTCATCACCTACCTTTTATTTGCAATTAGGGACTTGCGTGGTAGCATTATTTGATTGTTGCTAGACCTGTTCTGGGCTAGTAGGGATCGCCTCTATCCGTAGAGGGGATTTACCTCTCCAACACCCCCCAAAATAGTGGTATTAGAGACAATATCATGTTCCAACATATTTTTCCAAAATTCCATTCTGTTCTGATTAGGGGCGTAAATATTAATCACTTTTAGTTGTAGTCCCAGTTCTCCCACAAAAATGTCCATACCCAAAAAACCCTTCCCGCCCTAGGTGGAAATAAGCTTAACAGTTTTAGGATTTATGCCAATTGCAAGACCCCCCGATCTGCCTATGGCATCCATACCCTAAAATAACCAGCCTGGCATGATAGATTGAAGGGCTCTGGTAATAAAGTCTGAAGTGCCAAGAGTTTCTTGTAGGAAGAGAATATCACAAATAGTTTCCTTTAATAGTCTCTTTAGAGCCAATTTCTTGTTGGGATTGGCTAGTCCACGGCAATTGTAGGAGAGCCAAATCATGAGGGACCTTGACTAATGGGCTCCAATGCTCTAAGCACCCTTTCCATAGTATGTTGTCATCCACGAGTGACGTCCGCCACCGCATTCTTGATAGCTGATTTAATTTTGGATGGACGACCTCTGGCAGGTTTATGGAACTTAGATCATCCAGCGGAGTGGCCCAAACCAAGGTGGAGGGATGAGGTTCGAAGTCTGGAACAAAGATTATAGGAATGGGATTTGGCCTTAGAGAGGGAGGATGAGAGTGAAGGGGGAGAGGAAATGTCCCGAAGGGGAGTGGGTGTGGTGGAGAAGGTTGGTGGGGGCAGGGATAAAGAGAAGGGGATAGATGGAATAGTGCAAAATGTAGTTGAGAGGGGAGACTAGGATGTATGCAGTATATTTAACATAACATCAGAAATAAGAGCAGTGGTTATAGGGAGATACTTATTACCTGACAGAGAGGTTGCTTCCACAGCAGATTTTGAGCGAGTCCTGGGAGGAGAGGACGATGCTTTTCACCGGTTCCCTGTCTTCTTTGTCACATCCACCTCTACTTCTGTAGGTTCTAGATCACCCTTTTTCTGCCCTACAGAAGTCTGTTGTTTCATCCCCTTTGAGTTTTCAGTGGTCACCGTGGAGTTTAGTGGGCAATCCTTGTAAAGGCGACCCACTTTGTGGCACCTCCTGTAGCAGAATGGAACTCCTTCATAGTCCAGGAGTTGTTTCTGTGAGAAGTGTCTCCTGTGAAGCGTGATTTTTTCCTCTAGCCCTGCCCTGGTATCAAGGTGAACCAATATCCTAGCCATAGTCATAATTCTTGTTTTTTCAAAAGACTTGTCATGTTCCAGGTAGGTCCCCAAAGCATCTCTGATACATTTGAAGACCTGTGGTGTCCAAAACTGCACAGATAGACCAGGTAGTCTGACCCATATGGGTCTAACTCCTAGTTGTTCCCATTCGGGATTGAAGAGAGGATCCCATATCTTTAGCAGAACAGGGGCAAGCTCTATGTGCCAGTAACGCGATAAGGTCCAATTCGTGTACTCCTCCCTGTGAAAGCGGAGGGCGAACCATCCCCTAGCCAACACTTGAATAATAGGGAGTTCTTTCAGCAAAGACCCCCAGATCTCCATGGTCCATTTGATGCAATCTATCCACCGAATAGTTTTGACCTCGAACCTGACCAACCAGAACTTTTCTCGTCATATCTAGAGCATCCGCCATTTGTATGTCTTCTCCAAAACTCAGGTTGATATCAGAGTCCATGGCTCTGAGACATCGACCCTTTTTTACCTTATCTGAGCATCGCCCAATATGGTAATCCTTAAGTAGGGACCTGCACGGTTCAGATGAGCAGTGTTGCGCCAAATGAGAAGGTCTAGGGTTAGGTATCGGTGAGCTGAAGCACCCAAAATGGATCGCAGAGAGGGGGTTGAGGCTGCACGAGACCAGGTGTAAAGGAGAATGTGCAGGTCGCAGATTGAAGGATTGACCAGCCTCTACCAGGAAGATGGATGGCGGGGGCGAAGGCAGGGAGTGCTGAGGGGGAGGTGGAGGGGTCTACTGCGGGAGATAGGGTGAAGGAGAGTCGAAAGACGGGGAAGCCTGAATGCAGGAGCCGAGGATTTGTAGAGTCGCCAGAGAGGGGAGGGCACTCTAATCCAGGGAGATCCACCACATCAATAGCTGGGTGCTGTTGTTTTCTAGAATATGGTGAAAGTTACTTCTTCAGTTCGACAGTTGTCACTCGACCCGGATTGTGCTGCTAGGGGCCCTCAACTGATGAGGGATTATGAACCCAAATTTCCTGCTCCAGCATGGGGTCCTCCTCGTAATCCACGAGGTCCTCAAGCACCATCTTGGCCGGTATATTTTGTATTCCGCAAAACCGGGGGGGGGGGGCAGGCAGATGAACAGAGTTGGCGGTGGAGACGGCGGATGAACTGGTTGCGGCAAAGGACCACCAGAAGAGTCACCAAAATGTTGTTAAAATCACTGATAGTCGTGACAGTGGAGGGCAGGTTCCATAAAAAATGTACCAAGACAAAAACCGCAGTCAAACTTGCAATCATAATTGTGTATCTTTGTCCATCACAGGTTCTCTATTGTAAAAGCCGCAATTCTGCCTCTGAAACCCTAAGGTTCCGCCATGGTTAGGGTTCGCAGCTCCTAAAACTGTCTACACATCGTTAGAGCTCCATCATCAGATGGAGCTCTTCTCTTGATCTTATCAACATCTCCTCGTGGAGCTCCCTTCTTATTAATTCACTGAGGCAAATATGCGTGAATACATAATCCAACCCAGATTCGGGCGATAACAAAATACAATAACCTATTACCACCTCTCTGGCTGTATCTATGTTCTATACAAACTTCTATCCAAAAACTATCTCGTCCTATTTACATTCTTCATTATATAGATCTTTGGCCGAAGGCCAAAAGATCTTTTTAACAAATTACATAATTGAATGCAGAATTTAGCTTTTGGCCTTCAAAATTGGACAATTTAACAAAACTGGCCGTAGCCAATCTCCATCTATTTGTTCTTCATAAATCTGATCTCAGCTACCTTTCGATCGACCTTGCTATCGTGGCTGGAGCTCGACTGCCTTTAGATATATCTTGTTGTCGTGGCTAAAGTCTTTCAAAACAAGGTGGTGATCAAGGAGGTTCATATCTACTGCGAGGATTTGTTGTGCTGGCACCAGTGCAAGATCTGATCCTGCACTTGGATCAGCTGTCACGGTAAGTACTTTGACTATCAAATAACATTGGAGATATCGATAAGTTACAAATAGTGATTATAAGCAAGAAATCATGTAATAAATAAATAATTAATGCTAAGTTAAGTTAAAGATATGAAAAATAAAGTGCATACGAAATATGTCACCATTCTTGGACTAGTGCAAGATGAGGGTGTATAAGAGAGGTAAAACTATAGTAAATGGTTATGATTTAGGAAGGGGAAAATGGAAAAAGGAGAGCAAATTAGGGGGCTAACATCCTCCCATCCCTAAATTATTGTGTGTCCTCACACAACTCTTTACCTCTACAAAAAACTTCAAAACTTTGAGCATTCTAGCTCAATCCTGCTCTGGCATACTGTCATCAACTTGCAATGTTTCAGACTTCTTCTTTCTGATGTTCTTTAGTTTCTTTCTCACCTTTTTAAGTCGCTTGAAACATTGCGCAGCTCGGTACTTCCAGACTTTAACTTCTCTTTTCTTTTTCTAGATCTTCGCCGTTAATTGTCCTCTACTCTGTTCTTTATCCTCTTACGCTTTAGCTACAATTTGTTCTAAGTTCTACACTTGAAGCTCTAATTCAACCCCCCGAGCAGCAGGAGTTACCAATTCTTTTTCTTTTTTTGTTTCAACAAGGGTTGTGTCTTCCTCAGGGACCTCAATATCCCTCATGGTTATATCAGGAAATTATTCTTCCTCTAGTCCCTCTTCTTTTGGTTCTTCCTCCTCTGGTTCTTCTTCTCTTACCTCTCCTTCTTCTTCTTCTTCTTCCACGGGTTCTTCTTCTGCCTCTTCTTCTCTTGCTTCTTCGTCTTTTGCTTCTTCATCTTTTGCTTTTTTGTCTTCTGCTTCTTTTTCTTCTGCTTATTTTTCTCATACTGGTGCTTCTTCTTGTACTGGTGCAGGAGGGGATTCAATGCCCTGTGGGGACTGTGGTTCTTTGCCTGCATCAGATACTTTACTCTTTTTCTGGGGCTTTTTAATGAAATTGGCTAACAGAGCATCATCTTCGACCTCTACAAACTTTGTTGCGTTCGCAAGGACTGACGGGTTGTCATTTCCAAGGGTTTGTACCTGTACTAGTGGCATAAAAGGAATCTCTTTAGCAGGTGTGCTAGTTGTCTTCTTATTTGAAGATGGGGCCCTTTCTTCTGTTAATTTTTCTGATCATTTCCTTTTTGCACTGGTGCAAGAAGGACTCCCTTTTTCATTTTTACTTAGGCCCTTGCTTGTGATGGCGGGGTCCTCTGTCTCCTTTCCAGTAGCTATCTCTTTATGTAGCTGTTTTAACAGTGGCTCCCATGTCATGCCTTTAACTTCTAGCTGTTTCAGGACCAAAATTTTTATCAAGTTGTGGTGATATAGCTTCATGTCGACCTGGTCTGCCCATCCATCCTACACACTTTTGGCCATCTTTTCCAAGCTCTTAAGCAAAAAATAGGGGAAATTCATCTTCCTTTAGACGTGTCGGCTGGCTTCGAAATGCTGCAACATCCTAAAATGGTATACCAAAGTGCGGGTGTATCTTCCCTCACAGATCACAAACTTCTGTAGGATGAAAAGGAGGTCTTTCCACTGTCCCAACAGGGCACTACGCAAAACTCCTAACTTCTAGTCTACCTCCATCTTCTTGTCGACAACTAAACACTGCCATCGCTTCCTTTGCAGCTTTTGATTTTTAAACCACTGTTCACCAGTGTTCTCCAAACCTGTCGCTGTTGGTATAAATTCTTCTGTGACTTTAAATTTGAGAGGCCCAATTTTCACTTGGCCATTTCTAAAACTTCTGGCAAACTGTAAAGCCACTTCTTTATCATGCCCGTCAAACTTCTACAAGAACTGTAGAAAGCCCGAGTCTCGCAATAGTGCAAGACTATTGCGATACTCAGCGGTCTGCTCTACCTTACTGAGAGATGAGCGTTTGTTCCGAACAAGTGGCATCGCTTCTTAACGACTATGAACAGTCGATAATTTACATGCAACACCAGGTTAATCAGTTCTTATAAATAGGGATCCAAATTTCCACCATTCTTTCCATCTTATCATCTGTTCATTCACTATAGATGCACGACATCTTTGAGGTCAGGTCGGATTGGTACTTGCGGCAACATTTTAAAGGCTAGGTGAGGTAATAATTATGAGTGAAGGACATCTAGGATTATGGCAAAAAGGGGGCAATTATGTCCAAGCAACAGTTAAACATTTTCACATTCCTTCATAATTCGAAAAAAGAGAACTTAGCATTCATTAAAAAATGATCATGATTCCTAACTTAAAAACACCTTGTACTTTAAATAATTTTCTCCTAGTTAGTTATGATAGCACAAGTACTCATTGGCTAAGTGAAAGGAATTCATATAAATTTTCATGATGACCACTTTGCTATGTCATATGCTATGAAAAGAATAAACTGTACTATGTTTCTGACAGGGTGCACGCTTGCACTGGTCTACTTGCACCGCTTAAATTATGCTATTCAACTAGTACCATTCTACTTGCTTTATCGTATAGGACAACATGCTTGCACTAGTGCAAGCATAATATCTAGAAAGCAGAGAATTAAATAAAATATAGGCTAGACTCCGACATGACTTCCACAACTTATATTGGAAATTTGCTTCACCCTTTCTTGATGCGTCATAGCATATCCTTTTTCTCTTTATGCACGAGATCCTGCAATAAATTCCTAAGGGAACAAAGCAGTGGGGAAAGGGAAATTTCAGAATGGGAAGGAATTCTATTACAGGGATTCCAAGAATAGTACCAAAAGAGGGAATAAACAGAAGTGGATAGGGAAAAAATTCAAGGGTAAAGTGGGATTTTATTGAAGCGGATAGGGTAAATTTAGAAGAATGTGGGAAGGTTAATCATTCTAGGATTGAAGAAGAAAACTGTGGGAATATTACGGAAGTGGAATATGAAGAAAGGCAGAAAATTTTCTGGAAACTCTGCTTGCACTAGTGCAAGAAAAAATAATTGCAATGAAAATTAAGCATTACTTGAATAAAAATATCCATGCTAATTGCCCCAATTGTATAAAGGTTGGTTCTGTTGAACTTGCTTTTACTTGGTGGTCGCTAGCATATCTAAAGATCAAGCAACATTTTCTTTTTATTAGAATTTTTGATCTTCCTGCTAGCAAGCTGGTTTTCAAGTTGATCCTTCTGCAATCACATCAACAAACTGATTTTCATAATTACAGGAAAATGTTTTTTCTTTACTTTTTTTTTAATTTAATTCAATTTAATTTTTATTTTTAAAGAAGAAGAAGAATTCATGTTTTCAAAAGGTTGGTATTACCATTCACCACTACCGTCCCAAATTATTGTTGGACTTGTTGTGTAAAATCTTTCTTGGTAGGTGGCTGAAAATACTTTCTTTAACCTGTGTCCATTCACCAAGAATACTGAATTTTGTCCATCAATAGTTTTAACTTCTACTGCTCCATCCTCGAATACTCAAATCACTTCATAAGGTCCTATCCAATGTGTGTGGAATTTCCCTTTAAATATTTTAAATCTAGAATCATAAAGGAGCACCCAATCACCTGGTTCGAACTGTTTTTCTGAATAGACTTGTTATTCCACCTTTTGCGCTGCTACTGAATTAGTATGTTTTGCTGAACAAAATCCCTACGAAATTCATCTAACTCATTTAATTGTAGAAGACTTTCTTGTTGTGCCTCAGAGAGATCTAGTCCTACCTGAACTGCAGTTTTGAAAGTTTTGATCTGGAATTCAATTGGTAACAGAACCTGTTTGCCATATACCAGCTCATATGGTGTATGTCCCATGCTATTTCTCCAAGTGGTTCTGTATGCCCACAAAGCTTCTAGTAATCTTTTAGCCCAGTCCTTCCGATGCATATTTACTGTCTTTGTCAGAATGGACTCGATCACTTTGTTCGTGGATTCCACCTTGCCATTTGCTTGTGGGTGATATGGCGTGGGTTTCCTATGCCTGATCTTAAATTGCTCCATCACACCCTGTACCAGATGAGAAATAAAATGTGGAACATTGTCAGAAACAATTTCTCTAGGCACACCAAATCTAGTAAAGATTTCAGTAAAAATAAAATCAACAACAACTTTCTCTGTAGCAAAAGAAACAACTTTAGCTGCTACCCATTTCGTAACAAAATCTGTACAAACCAAGATATGCCTTTTACTTAATGATGTTGGATTTATTGGTTAGGCTGGCCCATTCGCTAATATTTATTGCAACACCTGACACACTGTTTGGCATCCTTAGACAAGGAAGGCCAAAAGTAACCAACACGCAATACTTTATATGCAGTCCACTTATCATCAAAGTGGCCTTCACAAGGTTCATCATGAGCAGATTTCAATATGTCAAACACTTCATCCTCTCTAACATATATACGAATAATTAGATTTGGACCAGTGTAAAAGGGATCTCCTTGAATCCAGGAATATGCATCACTTTTCTGAACAATACTCCGCTTTTCACGAGCGGACAAGTGGGGTGGTGTTTTCCCAGTAACCAAGTAATTAGAAATGTTAGCAAACTGCGGGGAATCTGTTGACGTAGCAAAAAGGTATTCATCTGGAAATCATCATTAACAAGAGTTGCTTCACCAGGATTATCTAATCTAGAAAGAAAATCTGCTACAACAATAGATTTTCTTGCTCTATCAACAATAGTAATATTAAATTCCTGTAACAATAGTAACCACCTAGTCACTCTACTGCTAGTCAATGGCTTGTTCATCAAATATTTGATCACGGAATGATTAGTATGTACAAATACTTCATATCCTGTAATATAGTGTCTGAACTTATTAATTTCAAAGATTACAACTAAAAACTCTCTCTGTAACTGTATAATTTAATTTAGCAAAAGACAAATTGTTACTAATATAATAAATAACATAGGATTGTTTATTTTCCCCTTGTCCTAAAGCTATGCCAATAGCCAAATCTGAAGCATCAGGGGAAATGTGAAAAGGCAAGGACCAGTTTGGACCTCTCAAAACTGGTGCATGTACTAACTTTTCCTTCAATGTTTCAAAAGACTGTTGGCAAGCTGTGGTCTAAGAAAATTCACTATCCTTAGCTAGAAGTTGGAAAAGAGGAGAAACTATCTTAGAAATTTTTTTAATGAATCTTCTATAGTAACTAGCATGTCCTAAAAAACCTCTTACTTCACTTTGAGTTTTGGGTATAGGAAGATGCAGAATGATTTTGATCTTTGCTTGATCAACTTAGATACCTTTACCAGAAATCAAATGGCCAAGTACCACTCCCACTTTGCACATTAATCTACATTTCTTGTCACTCAAGGTGAGATGGGCTTCCTGACAATGAAGAAGTAATTTTTCTAGGTTTTTGAGAGCCTCCTAGAATGAATCACCAAACACAGAAAAGTCATCCATATAAATTTCTACAAATTCTAGATTAGCAAAAATGGCTAGGACTTCCCTTTGAAAGGTAGTCGGGGCATTACATAAACCAAAGGGAAGCACTCTATAAACAAATTTACCCCATGGACATGTAAAATTAGTTTTATCATGGTCTTTGGGTGCAATCTATATCTGGTTATAACCACTGAAGCCATCCAAAAAGGAAAAATATTTCTTTCCTGTAAGGGTATCAAGCACCTGGTCAATGAAAGGGAGAGGGAAATAATATTTGAGAGTGGCTTTGTTTAATTCTCGATAATCAATACAAATATGCCATCTTCCATCTTTCTTTGGTACCAGCACTAATGGAGAGACCCACTGACAGTTGGAAATAAGATAGATATAACCAACATCCAAGAGTTTCTGTACTTCTTCCTTCATGATATCTCTTAGAGCTAGATTCATTCACCTTTGGGGTTGTCGGGCTCCTTCCTAAATATAGATATGATGTGTACAAGTTTCAGGAGGAATACTCTTCATATATTCATAACCCCATGCAATGGCACTAAGATGGTTTTGCAACAAATTCACAAGCTGCTCTTGTTGAGATGAGTCCAAATCTGAACTAATATACAAGGATTTATCGGGGCTAATCTCAACAAGAGTAGTATCAGGCTCAAGAGTAGTCAAGGGGGTGGTCAAATTCAGTGGTACAGAAGAATGAGAATCATGATTATCTTGGAAATCTAGGCTGAAAATCTGGCTCAATAGTTCAAAATTAGGCATAGTGTCTAGATTATTCAAGAAATCTTGAATCTCATCCTCTTGTGAAGACCCAATATACTGATGGATAAGGGAAATGGGTCGAGTCTCCTCATCACTGCTTTGATCCAACCATAAAGTATCTCGAATGTCTTGAATAGATCCGGCAGGAGGGTGTAATGTAACTTTCTTCCTAGAATCTCCATGAAAAATATACATATAACCAGAGCGACATCCAATATATGCATCGGTTGTAGCAAGCCATGGTCAACCCAAGATCAAAGGATGTCCTCCTACTAGGTTCTTTGGCTGAAGCATAATGAAATTAGCAGGATATTCCCAAGAATCTTAATTTTAGATCTATCTGCTAATTCAAGCACAGTGGGAGTAGGGCAAAGATGAGATAACCGAAGTTGATCCATGGTTTGCTTAGTCATGACATTAATGGCTACCCCCAGGTCTATAAGAACTTAGAGACAAGGACATTACCAATCTGAACTGAGATAACAGGGTTTCCGGGATCAGTATATTTTTCCGTAGACACACATCCTGTCATCAACTCTGTTGCTCTACCAAAAAATTGAATGGTTTGGGGTTCCAATCTCTTCCTCCCAGGTTTCTTGAGATAGAGTTCCTTAATCATCTTAGTACAGATGGGGATCTCTTTGATGGCTTGGAGTAGAGGTATCTTAATGAAAAGATTTTGAAGCTCTGATGCCAAGATAGTCTTAGAAATAGGCTCACTTCTTTCCATTACTAGCCTCTCTGGGAAGGGAGGCTAGTTGGAAGAAGATGGCAAGGATTCAGAGCGTAAGGGCTGCTTAGTGACAAATTTTGAAGAATGATTAAGAGTTTCGTCTTCTTCTTTCTCTTCAACAATCATTCTAGGTTTTTCTGATGTTACACTCCTTCCCGATATTATTGAATATCATGAACCCCAACTCGAATAGACTAGTACTCGAATAAAGGTGGGTTTATTACATGGATCATTTTCATTGCTTTATTATTGTTAGGATTAGGCATAGGTTGAGTAGGCAATTGAGCAGGTTGAAAAGGTGGAGGTAAAGGTAATGGTGGAGTAGACTGACTCAGAAGTTGAGGCATTGAATGAGGTGTATGTGTAGATGGATATGATTGCATGGGTGGCTGGTAGGAATATAGAGAATGCATTGGCCCTCTCCAACCTTGTTGCCATGGTTGAGAAGGTTTCCCATGTTGATATTGATTCCCATACTGCCACTGCTGATTAGTGTTAGGATAAGAATATGCATGTGAATTATAACCAAAGCAGTGTGGAGAAAATTCAGGAGCCATACCTGCACCTACCTGAGGCCAATTTCGTTTTGCTCCCACAGCGTTCAAGTATTCAACTTCAGGCTATCCCCTTGTAAATACAGCTTTAAGTCCCGGTATAGAGGGACAATTTTCTGTGACATGGTCTTTTGCACAAATAGCACACTTATTAGTTTCTTTCAAATTAAGAGGACACTCTTTAGGAGGATGCTTGTCTCTACATTTAAGACAAAAAATACTTAATGACTCTTGTTCCTTCATGAGTTTTTGCTGAAATTTTAAAGAGCCCAAATGTTTGGTAACAGTATTCATTATATCAATTTTCATGTTTTCCATTTTATTTTCTAGTCCAATAATCATAGCATCAGTAGATTCGGTTTTTCTATTCTTGTTTCGAGTTCCTCTACCAGATCTATACTGATTTCTTGAAATTCCTAAATAATTCATAAATTTGTTCAAAATTTTGCTGACAAATATCACCTTGTCCTAACAGATTTAAATTATTTCTAGCATTATCAGTAAGTCCTCTTAAGAACAAGGTTCTAATAGTACTAGAATCAAGCTTAAGTTTCGACCTTTGTAAAATATACATAAATATTTCTAGGTAATCTTCAAGAGTTTCATCATCATCCTGTATGATTGTAAAAATATCATCTTGCATGTCCCGAGCTTTGCAATATTCATGATATTTAGACAAAAACACTCTCTTCATCTGATCCCAAAAGGCTATAGTATTTCCTCCTAACCCCATAAACCAGCGTAGAGCTGAGTCCCTCAGAGTAATAGGAAATAATCTTAGCTTCTGAGCGTCAATTGAATAATCATAACTTCTATACAGAATATCAAACTCGAATAGAAAAGAGTCAGGATCTTCATGAACTTTACCATGGAAATGAGGGAGAGTTGATGGTGGAATATCCTTAATTTGCGCCACAGTATCAGGGTCCACAATTGGAAACACAAAAGTGGATTGTTCCCCACTTACCTAGTTTTCACCAATCCCTCACACATGATCTTCATGGTCTACCATTGTTTCCCTCTTGCTCCCAACAGAGTGAACCAAACCTGAGTTGTTGTCACCAAAATCTAGGTGGATTGTTCCTGCATGATGGGTTCGAATTGTATTGGGCTTCCTACTCACAGAAGAAGACCCAATATGAGAATTGTTTTCAGAATTCTTTCGGCCCTTAGTGGGATTTGAACCCTTACCTTTTCTAGGAATTCATTTCAAAAAAGAAAAAAAAATAACAAAACAACTTCTAATAAAAAATGTTGTCAAAAATCAATAAACACTAGTAAAATTCCTTCACAAAAGTTTTTCCTACAAAAAATAAAGGAAAAATTACCTCTATTGTTCAATCAGAAAATTATTACCAAATCAAATCGCCTCCCTCGGAAACGACACCAAAATGTTGGGTGCAGGAATTACACTTAAGCAAACTCCTCAACACTTAAATTGTCAACCCAAGGGATTCGTAAACTTAGAGATGAAGCACAGGCAATTCCAGAAGTGGTATGAATATTTCTAATGTAAATCCCTACTTTCTTTAAAGGAAAGATTGCAGAATAAAACTAAAGAGAGAAAAAGGCAACTTGAACCATTAAAAGAATCTAAGACTGGAACAAGGAAAAATGCATTTGCAAAAGGGAATTAGAAATAAAGGGGCAATCACTCTAGCTGACTATTAATTAACTACTAAGTGTATGTTTTTCTTTAGCAGAGACACTTAGCAGTCTCATCAGATGGGCCCTTCAAACCTACTCCTTTATAGATTTCCTTCTTACACTGATCTATCCTGCACTATCACAGTCTACTTGCACTAGTTCAGGAACAGAGATTTATGTAGAGGGTATAAATGGTGTCTTTACTAAAGGCATTTTACTTCCTGCAAGGGCTTGAACTCTTCCAAGTTCAAAGCACTCAGATCCCGTGGCAAGAAACTAGTTCTTGCACCAGATCAGAGCTTCTTTCACTTAGCATTTAATTCTTAAAATAAGTGTTTAGCTACTGCAAGTGCTATTACACTGTTAAATCAAATTGCACACATAAAAATGAATGTTTCTGATTTTGACAGAGTGTAGAAATAAAGAAACAATCCATATACATTTATCCTGTCATAAAGTGTTTAATTAAAGCGAGAAAATTATGGGAAGTAAACTAGAAAGGCTTGTTGCATCACACCAACGTGCACTGGTACAGTTTCATTTCTCCTACTTGGACCAAGTGGGAAAAACCAACCAAACAGAACTGCAGAAAGTGAATAGCACACCAACGTGCACTGGTGCAGGCTTATTTCTCTTACTTGGACCAGGTGGGAAAACCAATCAAATAGAATTGCAGAAAGTGAATAGCACACCAACGTGCACTGGTGTAGGTTTATTTCTCCTGCTTGGAACAGGCAGGAAAACCAATCTGAAATCAGGTGCAGGAAAAGGAAATTTAGCTACTTCACACA
>APFE031664079.1:28872-71930 GCA_000404065.3 Pinus taeda | reverse complement strand
CCCCGTTTACCGGCTAGTGTACCATTCCGAATCATTGTCCAAGCTTACAGAATGGTCATGGTTGGTACCATCATAGATGAAGGGGCTTCTATGAGTATCCTTTCCTCAACTGCTTGGAAAGTTCTTGGTTCGCCATCGCTTCTGCCTGAGATGAGAAATTTGACAGGCTTTGACAAAGGAACCATTCGACCGTTAGGGATCCTTCCAAATGTGCCTATTACTTTGAGAAGGAAAACCGTTTATATTAACGTAATTGTAGTCCAAGGACCTCTAGATTATAATCTACTCCTTGGGCATGACTATATTTATAGCATGGGAGCCATTGTCTCCTCGCTCCCTAGAGTAATGTGTTTTCCGCATGAAGGCCAAGTGGTCCAGCTCGTAGACCAACTTTCGTTCCCCGGTTCACAGATAGCTAATAGTCAAATTCCATCCCTAAATGGTCTTTTCACGCAAGGAATATCTCATCAATCTCCATTCCATCCACCTGAAGAGCGCGAGTAATTCAGGAGGACATGACTGAATCCCAGGGGGCATGCACCCTGGCCTGCTTCGACAGGGAAACTCTAGGTATAGAGTAGGGTTCCGCGAAGGAAAATGACTGGTCCAATACCTGTCCGGAATTAGACCGGAATAAGATTCCTTCGTTAAGGTTAGGTGGTTGGGATTTAGAATCACCCTTGTCCAAATGGACTAAGCCAGGAAGTGTTTCTATTTGCGGTGTGGATGGAAACTATCTTGAAAATGCAGGAACTTCTATATGGTAGCCTGGAAATTTTTCACTATACCTGGGGGCATGCAAACCTTTTTGCATGCAAGTAAGAGCGACCATTTATTTTCTTAGTTTGTAGATTCTCAAACCCTTTAAACTCGTAGGATTGGTCACTCCTAGCTTGCATAATGAAAGGATGCAGAGCAAAGTTTTGAATGGTGCAAGCTCCATAAAAATTGAACCTATGGATGAGATGTCCTTATTATATGACTGGCACGAGCAGTTTTTATGTGAAGTTCAAGCTCGTTAAAAATTAAACCTAAGCAATCAGCAAATGTTTCCCCAAGAGTTTAAGCTCATTAAAAAATGAACCAATCTCTAGTAAATAACCATTGCAAATGCATTATCATCAGCTTTTGAGCCTTGGTCGTGTTCTCATCATCACCTCCACTCTGTTTTAGCCGATCATATGCCTCCATTTGGTTGTTTAACCTTTTTGAGGAACATCTGTGATGAGTGATCTTGTTAGCCATCCTTGTGACATTGCCGTGATTGGAAAATTCCAAACCTTATCTAGAATCAACTGCTACCCGAAATTATCACTTGTTCCTCAAAAAACGAGTCTCCTTTAAGCTCTTTTCATCTTACTCGTAAAATATGAAAATATTGTCGAGCAATTGGCCTCTCTGGCTCATTAAAGTCATCAGAAGTGCTATCACTCCTCTAGATTTTAATATTTTTGGACCTGAGGGATTATTACACAAAAAGATTGAGTGCTTGTCTTGTTCAGCTCGTTAAAACTATCGAAAATTCATCCCTTTCGTATTATTTTATACATTTCCAGACTTAAGGGATTATATGATGAAAAAGGATTATTTGAGTTTCCTTTCCATCCCTTTTCAGACTCTCTAAAAATGAAAAAGGGCTGAGTTATCATTGTCATTAAACTCGTTAAAATCAATAGCGACAAACTTATCCAAGTGGACAAGAACGAATTTCATTGTCGCTAGGCTCGTTAAAACATAGCAACAGGTTCGCCCAAAGGACGAATTATAGAACAAGAATATGTTATCCTCCTCAAGCTTGACAAAAATAAAGAGGTACTGGTCAGCAATGACTGGAGAAAATTGGGAAGAAAACTTGAAGAAACTTTATTGGTAACAAGTCACTCTTGAACATGACACTTTCACTCCGTCCAAGTCGGGTTGGGTTATTTTGTTCACTGGTCATATCACCATTGGTCCATCACACCATCCATATTTGGGGTTAACGCTACCAATCCATGTCAGTGTCACCGGTATGTTCAAGAGAAGTCGCTCAGAGAATTCACCTATGTCTCATCCGCTGCAATACATTCACACTCCATTCTTTCATGACCACCACCCTAAACCCTGTATCATCAGATCGTTTTCACCTCCAAAATCATTTTCTCCATTCCGTGTCGTAGATGTGGGATTCATTAAGGCCCTCCTATGACAGGTCGCTTCTTGTCGACATCATCTCATTATCCAAGAAGTCGACCTAGGAACAACCCTTTCAATACTTTGAAGCTTGCATGCCTCAATGGCAAGTTTCTCACTTTCAGCGACAGGTTTACATCATTGGCCTTCGACCAAGATATTTTGCATGGTGGTCAATGCCAAGTCCCTTTTTTCACATCATGTGAATTGTACTATAGTACCTTGAGGATCATCGTCATTATTGATGATTCGTCTCACGCCTGTTAACAGCTTACATCATTGGATGGTAATTAGGCGATGTCTTTCCATGTTCGGCTCCAAAACATCTTTCACATGGATCGACTTGTACTCCGAGTGATGATTGAACGAGTTTTGAAGACCCCGGATCTAGTTCCATCCATTCGGGCTGTGATATATTCAGGAATATAAAGACATCAAATGTACATCATTACCGAACAGATGATCATCCAAATCAAAGGATGATGACTCCATCCGAATCATCAGTCTGCTACACAGACGGTTGTCTATCCTATGTACATGAAAATGAGTTTATAAAGCTAAGCATGGGAATGCCAGCCTCAACTAGATCATGAAAAATATTATGAAGATAATGTATTGTATTGTATCTTATTACAAGTTGCCTTCTAGCTCAAAAAACTTCAGATCCTCATGATAAAACATTTTACCCGACATCAAAAGATTAACGACATCATGCTATAGGGGGCAACCGTTATAGATATTTTTGGGCACTGCAACCCCAATAGTAAATGTCCATAATCCAAGGGATCCAAAGTCCCTAAAAGTGTTGCTTCACTCCCTAAAGGAACAAGGTCAGCTGATTACATCATCTCCCAGAAGTTCTCCACAGAAAACTGCTCAGAATTGGTCAAAACTAGACCATACAAAATGCCCAGTGCAGAGGGTGCGATGCATCTCACCTGCTCAATGTAAAAGGTGTGATGCATACTGGAAAGCCCTTCTATAGGGTGCAATGGGAGAGAATGGACAAATGGTAGGGACAGTTTGCGAGGTGGAGGATCTTAGAATCTTCCAAAAACTTCTCCTCTGACACTTGCCTCTCTGATTTCACCCAGGGATGAGTAAGAGATCATCAATCTCCAAGTGGAATCAAGAACTATCAGAGAGAGGACACTAATCAAAATATCAGAAGTTGAATCACCCCCCTACAATCATCTATATATGGATCCCTCATCACAGAGATCCAGAGGCTGGAATATTGTATCTTGTAAAGAAGTATTGTTGGTTTCTTGGTGTAACATCATAGTGTTGGGTGATCTAAGCTTTACATGAGGTGAATAAGGGCTTTCATGCTGGAGGATGATGCTGGGTCAGAACATTTGGTTGTAATCCTCTTTGCTATTCTTGATATTAATAAAGCTATTCAAGTTTTCCTCCACATTCTTGTATGTTTGATTGTATATGCATTTGTGTGGTCAATACATATATGTTCCTATATTGTTTATGACTGTAGATCTCTGTTCTTTGATAGTATTATGCTACTTTGATTCCATAGGTGCTCTTTGAAGATGGGTAGACGAAGAAGAAGCGGTGAAGATCTATCCGAAGGGAGATGAACCAAGAAAGCAACCAAGCGCAATACTGAGGTTGGTGTCCTTTGTTCCCCTCTTATATACTTCTCATAAAGGAAAGTGAAATTACTTTTAGTTTGTTTGTTTCTAAGATAGCTACTAGTCTTAGTGGGATTAGCAGCTCTGAGTGGACACTGTTCCTGGTAACACCCTTATAGGCTAAATTCATGTTAATCAATGGATGTCATCTACATGAATTGGGTATTCCTTATCTAGCCACAGCAACCCACCATGCTTCTTGCTTGCAAGGAGCTTGGTACACTTCATTGCATCCAATTGCATCCTGAAAACTAGTAAAATTCTGAGGTTGATCAATGTCGAGCGCTGAAGGCCCTTGAATGTAGAATTAACTCTTGTGACCTTCGTAGCATCCCCCTTGGGAACCTCCTCTTTGTAGACTTCTCATTTTAAGGTTGGGAATTGGAAGAAGTCAGAAATATCATTATCCACTACCATCACCTTATCATACTTGCCATATAGATTTTCAAGAACTGCAATTCATTCATCCAATTTGTCCTCAGGGACTGATATGATGGCCTTCATCATTTTTCTACACCTCTGATAGATTATGGTTACCAGAGGTCGATAGCTACTACATCTCTACTACTGTTGATGCTTAGAATGAAATTCAGACTCTTCTACCACCTGTGTTTGAAACTTTGGACCTTCCTACGTAGCCATGCATATTAAGTAGACCAGCTTCGACATGATGTTTCTAACTAGACTCACTAACTGATTACTACGAAAACCTTCCCTATGCAGACTCAATCATGCTACTTCACCATTGGCTGACCTAGACCTCACTTAGATGACATAGCACGGGAAAGGATAAAGTGGAGTGTATGGGTAATAAAATTTATGTAATGGCATATGCTTATTAGTTAAACTTTTCCATAATGGGAAAAGATCCTATGGAAATTTATTTGATAGGTGTATTATTACCTACTTATTACGGAAAAGACTCAGAGTATGATGGATAAGAATCATAAAGTGTGTAACCACCTACCTCGACCACAAGTGGGTTGTGATTTCACGGCATTGATGTTGCCACCAAACTGACATGCATGAATTATTTGCTAGAAAAGAAATGAAAATGTGACTAACTATGCAACTGACTGAGTGTTATTAACTCTAAACTTACCTATGGGCCTGTTTTCGACGCCCCTTCAATTTGATGATATGACTTTGGACTTGTGTAAAGGTTTCAGGCGTGCACCATTCACCTACCCTAGTAACAATATTCTATCTAGTTGCTCTAGCTTCACCGCACCAGACTCTTTGATCTCCGCAGCTTTAAATGGGCCCAACCAATGCATTTGAAACTTTCCCTAGAACTTCTAAAATGTGTTGTCATATAACAGAACATGATCTCCAACTACGAAATCCTTTTTCTTAATGTATATGTCATTCCAAGCCTTTTGTCTCTGTTTCTCAATTGATTGGTGGAATTCAACTAAGAACCTTGATTCATCTAACTCCATTAGCTCCTCCAACCTCTTCTGTAAGGATGCATCATCTGTCATTCTAGTAGCCTGAGAAATGAAGATGCTTAGTATGGTGAATGTTGTTGGTACTACTGCTTCCTGCCCGTACACCAATTGGATTGGTGTTTGTTTGTGTGATCGCTTTATAGTCATCATGTATGCCCACAACGTGGCTGGCACCTTCTCATCCCAGTCATCTCAATTTGTTGAAACAATATTTGTTAGCCCCTTCTAGTACATTGTTGAAAGCCTTGACTATTCCATTAGCCTAAGGATGATAAGGGATTCTCTTATGATGTTGGACCAAGAAATTTTCACGAGAGATGCAATTTATTTCATTTATGAATTTAGTCCCTTGATCATTGGTTAGGTTCTTTAGACACCTGAACCTGGATATTATGTTTTCAAAGTTGAACCTTGTAGCTATATCAGTTGTACATTCCTTTACTGGCACTGCCTCTGCCCACCGAGTGATGTACCAGGTAGCTATGATAATGTATCTTGCATGAGAATGACATGTTGGTAGCGTAATTGAACCCATGAAGTCTACTGCCCATTTTTCAAAAAATTGTACTGCGTGTAATGGATGTAAAACTAATTCATCCCAATGTAATGGCTTTCCAACCCTCTAACAAACATCATATCCTTTTACATATTCCTTAACGTCCTTGTGGAGGGTGGGTCAGCACAACCCTACCTGTAGAACTTTCCTTGTGGTAGCCTTTCCAACTACATGCCCCCCCGCAACCCCAGTGTGGCATTCCCACATCACCTTGTTCCTTTTGTGTTGAAGGAGACAACGTCGTAAGAATTGATCAAGTCCTAGCTTGTATAGATGCCTGAAAATTAGCTGATATTCTGCTTCTTGTACTACTAGGTGCCTTTTTTGCATTGTTATGTATCCTTCAGGGCACTGCCCTGTCACAAGGAAAGTAACGCTCTCCTCCAAATAATCTGGTATGGCCTTTATTTAGAATAAATCAGCATTTGGTAGTTGGTCATCTAGTGACCCTTATTTCTCCCCTAACTCTAATCTTGAAAGGTGGTCTAGCCCACATTTAATCTTCCTAGTTTGATAACAACTTCAAATGTGAACTCTTGGAACAGAAACAACCATCTATAGATTCTTCCTTCCAAGACTAGCTTATTGACCATATACTTCAAAGTTGATTGGTCCGTGAAGAACTTGAATGTATCTCTCATTAGATAGTGCTTGAACTTTTGTAATGAGTATACCATGGCCAATTATTCTCTTTCCATTGTGGTATAGTTCTTTTCTGTGGTTGATAGCTTCTGACTGGAGAATTAGATTGGGTGAACTAAGTTCCTTTCTCTTGGTTGTATCAGTATTTCCCCTAGTTACTTTCTTGATGCATCAATGTGTACATGGAACTGTTTATTCTAGTATGGATATACCAAAATGTGAGTTCTCACCAGCTTTTCCTTTAGCATGTTTACCGCTACTTAATAGGCCTTTGTCCACTTGAATGCTTTTGTCTTCTTTAGCAGCCTCTCCATGGGAGTGGTAATGGATGCATAATTGTAGATGAATCAACTGTAATATCATGTGTGGCCCAGTGTTGATCACAACTACTTCACATTGGCTGGTGGGTCCATATTTACGATTGTTGCAACCTTTTCAGGGTCCACGCAAACACCATCCTTACAAACGATATGGCCTAGAAATGTTCTGAATGGAATTTAAAAGATGTATTTCTTCAGTTTTAAAGAGATTTGCAGTTATTTGGGTTGATCAAACATCACTTGAAGTAGGCTAGTATGCTTCTTCAACAAAGTGTAAACTATCCAATCATCCATGTATACTTCTAGGAATCAGTGGATGTAGTCCTTGAAGGCAGCTATGACAATCTAGGAGAAAATAATAGGTGCATTATTTAGACCAAATGGCATGACATGATATGCGTAAGACCCCCATTCTGTGGTGAACATTGTTTTCATATTATATTCTTCTACTATGTGGAATTTATGGTATCCTAAGAATCCATCGGTGAAGGAGTATGCTTCATTCCCCGCAACGTTATCCAAGACCTCATCGCTAAAATTCATCAAGAATGGGTCATGTACACATGCATTGTTTAGGCTCCTGTAATCTATGCAGACCCTGATTTCTGTGGGATCCTTCTTATTTTGTATTACAATGGGACTGATCCATTATGCCTCATCTACTGGGAATATAAGTCATGCTTCTAACATCTTACCAATCTCCTTCTTGACCTTATTTTTTTTCCTTGGGTTGAGCCTGTATGGTCTATGATTTATTGGTCATGCATATGGCTTTAGCATAATCTTGATTTCCCCAATTTCCCCTTTTATTCCTTTCAACTCAGCGACCAAAGCTGGGAATAAGTCCTCACACTCATGCAGCAAATAAAAAATTTCCTTAGTTTTTTGCTCATCCCAATAATCCCCAATCGACACCATCTTAAATCTATATTCTGAGCCAAATTTTTTCTTTTGCAGCTTTACTGGGAGCAAGTGAGGGGCGGTCGTTGCAAGTCCCTCTTGAATGTCCCATTCTCCTTCAATTTCTTGAAATGTTAGGTGTATGAGTCCTTCCAATTCATCCTCCTTTGGATCTGCATAAACTTTTTTGCAAGCCATGGAATCTGGATACTTTGATTCATAGAAGTATTGTAAGAATATCTCATCGACGCACCCTTCCCACAATTGTCTTGGAGTGAAAATAATTCTTTTGACGGCATGCTGGGATTCAGTCAATTGCCGATCACTGTCTCTGAATGAGAAACTGCTACTGAAATGTTTAGCCATAGTGTCTGAGTCTCCAATCTACCTTCTAATTTCTTCCTTTATATACCATGCTTGGGGAATCATGCCCGAGGTATGTATGAATATGTGTAGCCATAACTCCTTTGGGACTCACTCCTTTCTCCATCTCTCTGTGCAGTTCTCTATTTGTTTCTTAGGATCCCCCTATACTTTGTAATCTCCCGCAGGCAATCTCCTTCTTTCCTAAAGCTTTCCCTCATGGCCATCTTGACCTTATCCCAATCACAAAGGTGTTGCAATGTTCTCCCTACCATTTTGCTAGTGTGGTTTGCAATGCAATGTCCAACAACATGAATTTATGGTTTTCCCTTATAGTTCTGTCAACTTTATCCTTAAAAACATCTATTGATTTTATGCCATGGAAGGTTGGATAATTACTTACCTCTATTCCAATCCAATTCACTCATCATATCTTGGCACAACATCTGGTATCAACCTCGTATCCTCCTTGTTTCTAATAATCCCAAGCATCTTCGAGCCAACTTCTAAACTTTGTATGCTTATCCAAATGACTGATCCTCCTATCGTGGAATTGATGTAGTCTTCTCTTTTTCCTGCAGTTAGGTGGTACAACTAATCTAGAATTCTAGGCTCATCTTTATTATCTATGGGTTCAGTGAATCTTGGCCCTTGGTATGGATCTAGTGGTTGTATTACCCACACCCCTTCTACCTCAAAAATCATCAACTCCTTTTTAAGGTCAATGATGGCATAGTTCTCATATGCCCAGTTGTTACGAAGAAGTGTTGAGTATGGGTCTTTGTCACCCATTATGTCTATCACTTCAAATTCAGTGTGTATATTTACCCCTGCCACATCCACCTCCACATCTTCTAGCCTCCTGATGGGTGAGATGCAGTATTGGTTTTCCATCTGTAGTTGAATTAGTGAGTACTTCTGTTGCAGCTTCCTCAACGCTTCCCATGTTTTTCTGGGTAGGATGTTAACATATAACCCTAGATCTAGCATTGTATCTTTATTCTGAAATCCTACAACTTGAGCATCGATCCAGAATTCCCTACTGGTCCTTTTTTTGTTCCTTCGGAGTCTTCTCATATGTATTTCAGGCATATTTGTTGATATTTCTCCTTATCTTTTTTCTTCTTCCAGTAAAAATTCTTTTAGACTCATGCGTAACTCCCCTAGCATCTATTTATCGTCAACAATTTATAGGAATAGCCTGAACCATTCCTCAATTGGTCCAGAACTCATGGTTGTGACTGAGTCTGGAACCTTGTCCTTTTGAGACTTTGTTAAGTTATTGAACAACTTTGCTGCTTCTTGATAGTACTGCTTCTGTTGTGTAGGGTTATATGATCGATGGATGCCACCTGAATAATTGAGGGTTGGTTTAATGCTCCTCGATCATTCATTGTCTTCTTACCCCCTCTAGTGACTATGTTTATATTAGACAGTGGGACAATGTCAGTATTCTGTGGCTCTGCATTGATCAGGTTAGTTCCCTGTTGTCTGGTCTTTTCTTCCCATCTCACAATCATCTCGGGGCAATCTTTTGTTGCATGTGCATTGACCCGACATTGAGAGCACCAATTCCTTCTTGGGAGCGGGAAGTCCCTTGCGACATGTCCCTCCTTGTTGTAGTTGTAGCACCTCATGGGTCCTCTACCCCCTATTCTTCCTCCTCTCATACCTCCTCCCCATCCTCCATGACCAGTTTCATTAATCTTGAATGTCGACCAGTCTAATCGCTTTGCCAAGGCATCCAACACCCAAAACTAGTCGGTGTGGTGAGTCATGGATGCAGAGAAATCACAGTTGTTGTTGTTGGGTACATTGGAGTACTTCTGCAATATTGGACATAGTCGTGGTAGGTTTCCGTAGCTTCTATAGAACTCATAATATTATGGTGGATTACAACCTAGGAAGGCTCCTTGCGATCCTCCCACTGCAACACTTGTTGTTGGTAGGGACCTCGATTATCCTGCAAGGCCTGCTAAACTACTTGTGCCTCTCAGTCTTGGGAATTCAGTCGCTACATGACCCTCTATTAGGTAGTGAGTGCACCATACATTGGGTCTCACTGGTCGAACCGGTTGTAAGTCTTTTAACTTATTCATTAGACTGGTGATTCAGTTCTGGATGCCCATGATCGATGGATCCTAAGATCACATTCCTCCCTTATACTCATGGGGATACCCTGCCATAGCCTCTATGCACATTTCTTGCTCCAGAGCATCTTAGAGAGTTTTGATCTTTTGTTGTGTCAACGGGGTCTGAGTAAGGGGTAGGAGTGCCTTAATAAACCAATCCCTCTGGTGATTGGGGTCTATTGTATAGCTTAACTTGCCAGTTTCATCTTTGAACCTCTGCATTAATTCCCAAGCAAACTCTCCTTCCTTCTGCTTGATCTCCCATAATTCTAATAGTCCTTGCTGATCTGTTTATGGTAGTTTGAACTCTTGTACAAAGATCTTCTTGATGTCATCTACGGAGGGATTCTGATTCAGCGCTGCCCATTTGATGAACCACCTTAAAGCTCTATCCCTTAGGGTATTCTAGAATTCAATCAACTTCATGTTGTCCAGGGATTGGTGAGCTCTCCATATTGCATCTCATAGGTACAAATGTTATTCCACAACCTCGTTACCCCGCCCAGAGAACTCAGGATATCTAGTAAAGGATCCTGCCATGTTGGTTCGAGTATATGCTAGGAGCACAAATCCTTGGACTCTAGGCTGCTGAGATCCTTGCAATCCTAGGTTACTAATAATTCTAGTCCCACTACTCTTAGATGTACCAAAACCCTTCTTGTATCTAACATGCACACTGTGTACACGTATCACTTTAAGTAACTTAGCAAAAAATTTACCAGGGCTATTGTAAAGCACCAGGGGAAGGTCGGGGTGAATACTACCTGAACCTTGGGGATTCGGTTGTTGAATTTCATCTGGAATATTATTATCCACAAACAATCTCCTCATCACATTGCACATCTCATATTCCATTTCTTTCTCGGGATTGTTATAATCACTTCCTTCCGGCACCTTCCCCACAACCTATGAGGGAGGACTCCTGCCATTCTTTAGGCTTCCGTATGTCCTATCAATGTCCCTCTCTTTCTATGGGTCCTTTACCATATTACTTGTATCCTTCAGACCCTCTACCATTGCTTATGCTTGGTGGGGTCCTTCGAATCTCTCTTTCAACGCCTACACTGCTCTTTCCTGCCACTTTTTTGCTGTCGCACTCTCCTTTGTGCTCTGACATCTCTATCTCTTTGTGATCCTTCTACGTCCATTCCCTCAGCAGCATCCTAGTTCCCCAAATGGTATCATTCTTGCCCTTAGATCCTTCCCCTAGAACTAGGGTTTTATGCTACCATACTCACTCCTTGGAAAGTTATCAAACCTTCTTGCAACATCAGCATCTTAATCCAAAGGGGTACCTCTTTCAACAGTTTTCCTCTCAACCCTGATCTGAACATTGCATCCTCTTTCGAGAAGGATAGGTAGCTCTCTGCTGTGAACTTGACAACATACCCCTCTATGGGAGTCTACACCCATAAATCAATTTCCCTCGTCGAGTCGTTATCCAAGCGTTGGAGTGTTGTAAGATCTGTGGGGACCCAATCGTGATGTACTGACATTGGTCCTTCTGGTCAATTTTTTAGTTTTAGTCTTTGTAACCAGTTATATAAACCCTCTAGTAATTTTACACCAGAAGATCTCATATTTATCACTTGCAACCTCCAAGTACAATATTTATTCATTCACCTTAGAGATAGATCAGTTTCAAAGGGTGGCCTACTCTACCGATCCACCCGATTAACCTACCAGTCCTGCATTTCCTTCTTAAATATCCTCAAAACCATATTTCAAACCACTTATTATGATTTTTGGTCTTGTCAATGGAACCATTTGCTGGCACAAAAATGTATCAGGGAAGATACCCTGGGTTCAGGTGCAAGGGGACAACATGGCTCTGTTGTAGTCTAGGACAATGCCGACATTTTCACCTTACCCAAGGGGTAAGGAATCTCACCCGAGGCATGTCGTGACCGAAGATAGGAAGGGTTGGAGGGGTATTAGTGGAGATCAAAACATCAACCATCAATAACTTAAAGATATCATTCATCACAACATCATAGTATTACGATCACTATAGTCATCAAGCAAATTCCCATTAATTAAAATGTTGAGCAGGTCCATAAATTAGAACAATACACTTGGCCATATTATAACATCCAAATTGTCTCATTCATTCATTAACATTAGCATAAGGAAGTTTCAATACAAAATACACAATGCACAAAGCCTTTCATCAAATACATGGAATGACATAAACATGAGATGCCTCAAACCTCTGGCCAAGTCTAGCTCTAGCTCTTTTGTGACTACTCAAGTCCTAGGGACCCTGTTCTTCTAAACTCCCAACCTCTACTGGATACCAACCCCTTTCCCTTGTTGTCTTATGCTTTTATCTTTTCTTCCACCATCCCCACTGTCAGTTCTGTTCGACTTCCCTTACCCTCGACTGCTTTTTTCCTTCCCTCTTGTCTGCTCAATTATTCTTGTTTTCTCTCGCCACCTTGCCACAACTGCTTGTTTATTGTATGTCCTTGACTCCATCCCTGTTGTCATCTCCGCAACTAAACCATTGCTCCTGCCACCTGTTCTCTACCTTGGTTCTCGAAAAACTTCAAAATTCAAAACGAATGCTCCAACAATATTATTGGCCCAATTTATTCAAATATGAGAATAAATTTATATGCCAATGCAACAGTTGCGAGAGGACGGGGAGGCTAGTTCAAGTGGATGAAATTTTGTTACATCGACAAGCATTGGTCAAACCATTCAAAATGTGGACCCTAGAATTTGTAGGTACGATCACGCCAATGTCCTAAAAGAATAAATATTTTTTGGTGTGCATTGATTATGTTATGAAATGGGTCAAGGCCAGGGAATTTGCTCGAGAAAATGAACAAGCAGTGGCCAATTTTATTTATGAGAATATTTTTACCAGGTTTGGTGTGCCACTAGAGATAATTATAGAACAAGGAACATAGTTCACATCCAAATTAATCAATGTTATCATGGAACAATATCATATTAGGCACCGGACTTCTACTTCTTACCATCTGCAATCAAACAATCAAGTTGAGTCTACTAATAAAGTTTTGGAGGCCATCCTCACCAAGTATGTTCAAATTCATCCTAAATATTGGGCAGACTACTTACTTGAAGCTCTTTGGGCCTACAAGAAAACATGGATAAGTACTATAGGATGAATACCATATGATTTAGTTTACAGAAAATAGGTCCTTCTGCCAATTGAGTTCCAATCCATACCTTTCATATCATTGCTTAGTTGGGATTGTATTTAAGTGAAGCATAGGAATAGAGATGTCTACAATGAAATTTGCTTAATGAAATTAGGAAGGACACCATCCAACAGATCGTATTGGTGCAGGAACATAGAAATAAATGGCACGATAATGTTTTTCAACAAAAACAGTTCCAGTAAGGGGACTCGGTTCTCCTTTTTTATTCTAGATTTAAATATTTTAAAGGGAAATTTAAAACTTCTTGAATGGGACTATATGTAGTGGATAATGTTTTTGAGAATGGTTCAGTTCAAATCAAAACTGTTAATGAATAGCATACATATTTTCTTATGAATGGTAATAGGTTGAAGTTATAACGAAAGTCGATATCCAAGGCAAAATTTGTAGCGAAAATTTGTAAAGACAATGGATACAAGTAGTAAAGAAGGAAGATTTTATTCCTTCCTCTATTTCCTCTTTTTAATTCTTTTTTATTTAATAATGATAATAATAATTAATGGGACCTAATTGTGAAAACCACTTTGTGGCATGGTTGGGTTGACAAGTAGTTGTTATCTCTTTTTCTAATCATGAAACTTTAAAATTTTTATTTGTTCTCAGGTTAGTTGATTAGGAATTCCTTAAGGCACTCCTTCTAATGTTTTATTTTTCCCATCAACTTCAACACATTATCTAGGATAAAATACTAGGGACTATTTGCAGTACCTTCAGGCTTGTAGACATTAGTGGAAGGATCTCTTACTAGTGAATAGTGGGAATACGTTGATGTCTCCTGGTCTTTGGATCTTGTAGGTGACTGGACTTCAGCATATTTATTCGTACCTCACAAGATGTATTGCGGAATTGTTGATGGTGTTGGATACCCCAACATACAGGGGGGTCTCGTCAATGTGAAGTCCTAATTATACCTCACACCATTTGGAGTATGAACCCCATCCGGAGTATTAGCCTGGCCACCATAGGAAGGCTTAGGAAGACTCCACTGTTCATTTTTTTACTGTGTCATGCACTATGAAGAGGATCTCTCCTCGGTCTAGTGTAGTGGGGAAGATTGAAGGAGGAAGGATGAAGGCTTCAGGCTTCAAAACCGCACCATGTGCTCTAAGGGAATGATCTGCAAATGGGGCACTAAAGGCTTCTTGTGAACTTACAAGAACCTCTCTCACTTCCAAAGCTTAATTATTCCCAATTCTTTATGATTAAACAATGCGAAATTAAATATGTGCTTGAAAATAAAGTGTATGATTATGGTTGTTTTAAAACTGTTCATGTGTTGTAAATTGATTTTCTTAAACTGATATAAAACATATAACAGTGAAACAATGTAGCAAATGAGCATCACACATAAGACAGTAAGTTTAATATGGAGTTCACCCAAAACTCTTGGGCTATGTCTACTTGAGCTCTAGTCAACTCAACTAGGCACTCTGTGATTATGGTATAAGTTCTTTTACAACCTCCACATTCAACTCCAATGTTTTAAATAGAAAAAATGGGCTTAGAACACCATCTCATCCTTGGCTCTGAAGCTCTCGGTTTTCTGGCTCTTTGATCTGGCTTTGGCTTTGGCTCCGGCTCTCGGCACTGGCACTGGCTCTCATCTCTGACTCTGGCTCTTCGGTTCTGGATTCTCTGAGCTCTCTCTCGGCCTCTACGTGCATCAATGGTTTACTTGACCTCCAAGTGATTCCCTTAGTTGCTCTGCGCATTAGCTTTCGCTCTCTTTGTGCTCTCCCTCTTTTTTTTTCTCAATCGAGCTCTCTACCTCCTTTGAGGTACTTTTTTGGCTTTTTGGCTACCTAGCCATTTCTATGTGTATCATCATCTCTCAATGCCTATGTGGATTCCCTCTCCTTGTCAGTTCGACTGGCCCTCTGGCTCTGCGGATCTATGGCTTCAAAATGCATCATTGCCTATAAAAACGCTTGCTTACAACATGGCATGAGGATTTGGAGCAATTACAGAGGTTTTGAGGCCTTCTCTTAGGAAAAATTGAAAACAGAGAAATTTCATTACATAGAGATTTCTGGAAAATACATTATCGGACGTGAAATCCGGACATGAAATTCCATTCAGTCACCCCTAAAATCCCTATCAGGTCTGTTATTAGGCGTTATATCACATCATATTGGCATATTGGGAAAAATTCCAATTACATGGGAAATACATTGAAAAACCCATCAAAGTGCTTTCTATCAGACTTCAAAATTTATCGCATCCACCCTAATATCGCATTGCATCCACCTTTGGCTGCTATCGCAATCCCCACCGTTGATATACGGGATCTTCGATCCAATGGTCGTTATCCAATTTCAGGCGGCTTAGGAGTAGGGAGGTTACCCACCCAAAAAGGCAGTTTTCCTCTCTCTTCCGCCAACCACGTGTCGACTAGTGTGTGGGCTTGGGCAGAGCTAGCCCAATACTACTTTCTGCCTAAGGCCCGCCCGAAATATCGCCTTTACAAAACTCAAATTTTATGAGTTTCACCTATAATTCCCCTTTGGGTCTGGCTTTATCGCTTCAAGTGTTTTCCCTTTGTATTTCAATTTTTACACCGAAAAGCATTAATACACAAAAAATCCCTTTCACCGGAACTCAAAATTTATCAGGATGGGTTTATAAAACTCATCGGGTCCGTCTTTCGCTAATTTCTAGTTGCATGTACATCGCCCCTTTTACATTGCTACGATGCGACATTGCGATGCAATGTATCACAATCGCTCGTCGCATAGGCCCAGGGGTCCTTCCCTTTACTCGTGGCATCACCGACGCTGATCCGCCAATATCGGCGATCACAATCGCATTGCTTGAGGTCCCGCCACTGAACACAAGCCTATCTTCGACCTGATATATCGGAGATCGAAGATTGGGGGTCTCTTCCCTTTCCACTTAAGTCCACCTCTTGGACCCTTCTTTGATGCGATTTCCCTTTATAAGGGTTTTTTTGCCATTTTTAGGGGATTTTGCCTCTTTTTCCAAAGAACAAAAGGGCAACTTCTTTCTGCGATAACTTCTGCATCCTAAGTCCATTTTAGCCCATTCAAGTTGTAGTAGATTCAGAAGGAAAAGATCTCTGCAATGGGGCTATTTCTAGGAACATCCTTGGACTTTCATTTTCCTCTGTGAGGAACACTTAGACTTAGAAGTCTATCCAAAATCCATTTTGGATCACGCCATCCCACTAAAAGAACTTTTGGTCTCCAAAAGATTGATATACTGATTTGAATAGTAAATGAAAGTAACAACACCCCCTTCCTTTAGCCTCCATACACTTGCCTTGCATAGTGTCTCTAAACCAAAGCCTTTGACCACTCTCCTTCCTGGATGTGCTAGTCCTCCTAGGAAGAACTGCCTTCCTCCTTGCCTTCCTACAGAACTCTTGCTGAAATGGTCATAGAAGGTAGTTTGAACTTCTCCACCTTGATCATTGATCCAAGGTGGCTCAAACAAATGTGAAGTACACCTGCTCCACAAAATTCTCATTTGTTGTTGTTTGAAAGGTTGTCAACAACAAATGTTAAAAACAACAGAAATATAGACAACAACTGGATCGACTAAACTCCTACTTCACAAAAGAAACATATTTCACATCTTGTGAATGCCTCCATGTCTTTCATCTGCATATAAATGGTGGACTACACAACAAGCCCACAAAACATGCCTTTAAAACAAATGTCCCTTCAATTCAAGCATGTAGAAAAAGATAATTAGGACCCTTTTTCAAAATATGAAACACTTCATCATTATCTTCATCTTTGAGACCAAGTTAACTTCTCCCAAGTCAACATTACATGGATGTTTAAAGCAATCAGCCCTTCAAGTTAATTACACATACATGTTCAAATACAAGGAAAAACATCAACATCTCTGTATTCATGCATCTCATGCTCATGCATGCATTTCATCCTTCAACTTTCACTTAAGCACACTGTACTTTTGAAGCTGAAATGAAATATAATGTTGCAGCAACAAAGTGAGACTCCTACTGAACTTTTCCATTCACCTTCTTGGTAGGAACCTACAACTTGCATTCCATTACCAAAGAAATACAAATGGATGCATCAACAGACATGCAATCTTAATTGGATAAGAACTCTAGCCATTTCTTACCAATCCATTTCAAAGGTCCTTCCTTTTTCTGTACATCAGCATCAACATGTGAATCATCCCGAGACACATCATTCATAGAATCTTCCTTTCCATTTCTGCCATTTTCTCTTTCTACCTTCTTCAACTTTTGTGGAAGCATTGCTAGATTTAGAGTCCAACACTTTTCAACAAGATGTCCTTGCTTATGGAAGTAAGTGCAACGCATGTGCATCCTCTTGACAACATGGTTTTCTTTGTCCAATGGACCTTTGGATTCTTGCTTCTTTTCCCTCAAAAGTTTCCTGTATGTGGCCATTTTTTTCCAACATCTAGAAACATGATGGTTATCCAAACCACAAAAGGAACATGTAGTTATTTTCCCATATCTATGTGGAAATTTATCATGCTTTGCAAAATCAAAAGGAATATGTTCAGAACCAAATTTATACCTTTCTCTTTCACGTTTATTACCTTTATGAGGAGGTGAATTGAATGAAGAAGTGGCTCCCTTTGGAACACCATCAATCTCTTCAAGGCTGTCAGAGTTTCCACAACTCTCTGGTTCAAGTGTGTGCTTTTGAACACCTACATCCTACAAATGATGCTTTAAGCTATTGCATTCCTCCTGAATACAATCTTCACACTCTTGAGGTAGAAGACCTGCAATGCAACTCCTTCTTGGAGCTGTCTCAATGGCCCTCATGGCAGCTTTGGAACTTTCTCCATAAGACTCTCCATAACCAAGACCCAAATACTTAGGCCTTTCCTCAACCGTTATTGGTTCAACAATACCTTGTGCATGCTTACCCAAGCCTTTTCCTTTATAGCCCATCTTGGACATTAGCTTGGAACCTATGCCTCTAGTATGTTTTTCAAAGGAACCAGTATAAGCATTCTTAGAAGAATTTGAAGACAAACTGGAATGGTTTACCTCTTCTTCAAGCTTATACTTGACCAAGGCTTCTTTGGAAATAAAGAGATATGACTCCAACTCATGCATCCTTTTCAGGTTCATATTTGCAATATGAAGTTGCCTCTCCATTTCCTGCAATTTGTCAGAAAGAAACTACTTCTCTTCCTTCATAGAATTCAACTACTCTCTAAGTATATTGCTCTTCCTTCCATCTTGATACATTTCTCTCACCTTGTCCATCATGATGAATAAGTCTTGCTTTATGTCTCCATCAAAGAATCTTGTGACGAAGGAGGAATTTGAGGATACACTTGTAGAAGTTGTCATTATGAAAATGAACAAAAGAACTTCAAACAAGATTAATAAAGAGCTTATTCAACAACCTTTTGCAGCAAACCTCTTGTGCTTCAAGGATTTCTTTGAGGTCCTTTCGGGATAGAAGAATGCCTTTAGCCCTTCTTCCTCCTTGTCCTTCTTGGACTGAGCTATCAATAGCTTTCCCTTCACCTTTGAAAACTCAAACAATAGTTAGTCTACAAAAAAGCATACAATCAAACTCTGATTGTTTAAACACCTTTCAGACAAGCAATCTTTGCTCTATCAATCAAGCATTCTGATCTGATACCACTTACTTTGGTATAATCATCTTTGATATCACCTTCTTGAAGCTGTGGTTAATCAATCTTAGGCTCTGATACCACCTGATCTAAAAATGGGGCACTAAAGGCTTCTTGTGAACTTACAAAAACCTCTCCCACTTCCAAAGCTTAATTATTCCCAAGTCTTTATGATTAACCAATGCAGAATTAAATATGTGCTTGAAAATAAGGTGTAAGCTTATGGTTATTTTAAAACTGTTTAAGTGCTGTAAATTTATTTTTATTAAACTGATATAAAACATATAACAATGAAATAATGCAGCCAATGAGCATCACACATAAGATAGCAAGTTTAATATGGAGTTCACCCAAAACTCTTGAGCTATGTCTCCTTGAGCTCTAGTTAACTCAACTAGGCTCTCTAGGATTATGGTATAAGTTCTTTTACAAGCTCCACAGTCAAATCCACTATTTTACATAGAAACAATGGGCTTAGAACACCATCTCATCCCTGTATCTGAAGCTCTCGAGTTTCTTACTCTCTACTGTAGCTCTAGCTCTCGGCTTTGGCCCTGGCTCTCGGCTCTGGCTCTAGCTCTTCGACTCTGGTTTCTTTGAATTCTCTCTTGGTCTTTGCATGCATCAATGGTTCGCTTGACCTCCAAGCAATTCCCTCAGCTGCTCTGTGCATTAGCTTTCGCTCTCTCTGCTCTCTCCCTCTTTTTTTTCTCAATCGAGCTATATGCCTCCTTTGAGGTACTTTTTTGGCTTTTCAGCTACCCCAGTTATTTCTCTATGTATCATCATCTCTCTGCGCCTCTGTAGAGTCCCTGATCCTTGTCAGTTCGACTAGCCATCTGGCTTTGTGGCTCTATGGCTTCAAAATGCATCATTTCCTATAAAAACGCTCGCTTGTAGCGTGGCATGAGGATCTAGAGTGGTTATAGAGGTTTCGGGGCCTTCTCTTAGGCAAAAACCCGAAAACGGAGAAAATTTCATTACACAGAGATCTTTGGAAAATACACCATCGGACATGAAATCCAGATGTGAAATTACATTCAATCACCCCTAAAATCCCTATTGGGTCTGCCACTAGGCATCATATCACATCGCATAGGCATATTGGGCAAAATCCCAATTACATAGGAAATACATTGAAAAACCCATCAAAGCTCTTTCTATCGAACTTCAAAATTTATCGCATCTACCCTAATATCACATCACGTCTGCCTTTGGAAACTACCACAATCCCCACCATTGATCTACAGGATCTTCGATCCAACGGTCGATATCCAATGTTGGGCGACTTAGGAGTAGGGAGGTTATTCGCCTGAAAAGGCATTTTTCCTCTCTCCTCCACCAGCCACGTGTTGACTAGTGTGTGGGCTCTGGCGAAGCTAGCCCAATACCACTTTCTGCCTAAGGCCCGCTCGAAATCCCGCCTTTACGAAACTCAAATTTTATGAGTTGCGCCTATAATTCCCCTTCGGGTCTGGCTTTATCGCTTCGAGCATTTTCCTTTGTATTTTGGTTTTTACACTTAAAAGCATTAATACATAGAAAATCCCTTTTACTGGAACTCAAAATTTATCAGGTCAAGTTTATAAAACCCATCGGGTGTGGCTTTTGCTAATCACTAGTCACATGTATATCACCCCTTTTACATCATTGCGATGTGATGTATCACAATCACTCGTTGGATAGGCCTGAGGGGCCCTTCCCTTTACTTGTGGCATCGTTGACTTCAATCCACTGATATCGGCCATCGCAATTGCATTGCCCAGAGTCCTACCATTGAACACAGGTCTATCTCTGACCCGATATATCAGAGATCAGAGATCGAGGGTCTCTTCCCTTTCCGCTTAAGTTCACCTCTTGGACCCTTCTTTGATGCGATTTCCCTTTATAAGGGTTTTTTTTTTTTTTTTTCCATTTTTAGGGGAATTTGCTTCTTTTTCCAAAGAACAAAAGGGTAACTTCTTTCTGTGATAAATTCTGCATCCTAAGTCCATTTTAGTCCTTTCAAGTTGTAGTAGAGTCAGAAGGAATATATCTCTACAATGGGGCTATTTCCAGGAACATCCTTGGACTTTCATTTTCCTCTGTGAGGAACACTTAAACTTAGAAGTCTATCCAAAATCCATTTTGGATCAAGGAAAGAGAGGAAGACTTGAAAACATAGTTTGACTAGTCAAGGCTGAGAGGAGACCTCCTTCAACCTTCCCTACTACACCATGCACTAAAAATAAAGGCTTAAACAAGCTTGAGTGTAGAGCACATTGGGAAAGAGGGAAGGTGAAAGCTTCAAGCTTCAAGACTGCGTTATGCCTTGGAAGGAAGAGAAGACCTTAAGGGAAGCATAGTTTGATTGGTCAAAGATAGATAGGAGGCCTCATTTAGACTTCCCTACTATGGCATGTTCTCTAGAGGAGGAGGTTAAGCTAGGCTTGGGCATAGATTGCATTGGGGAAGGGGGAAAGGTGAAGGCTTCATCATTCAGGACTGCGCCATGCACTCTAAGGTAGAGAAGGTTTGAAAGATAGCACAATTTTCTTCAACAAGGAGCCATTGTTGCTTTGGAATGAAATTTTCACCCTAGGCTAGTGTATTTTTACCCAAAAGTGGGTGCTTGAGCATTTGGAATGTGCTTTTCATTAAGGGAGCCCATAGGAGGAAGCCACTTTTCCTAAAGGGGATTTTACTGCACAGGGATGATAGGACGGTCTTTGAATTATATGTTTTTCCTTTGAAAAAAGGATGGAAGAGGTCCATATTGTTATCTAGGAGTGCTCTATTTTTCAAGCAAGGCAGAGGTGACCAAAATTCAGTGTAGTGAGTGAGTATAAGAAAGAAGTATTAGTTGACTGCCCTTGGGAGGTTCATAATGTGCAATAGTTTTGAAGTGATTTTTAGGAGGGATTAGTGCACCAATATTGGGGAGTAGGATTGACTTAATGAGTCTCATGTATAGGTTAAGATCCTCACTTGGTAATATGTTTCATGCCTTCACAAATTACACTAGGAAGAAGGACCAAGAAGGGCTCCAAAATGGCTAAGTGTGAGACCAATGGAGTCAAAGAAAGAAATGCATATGAAAACGACTCAAATATGGGTCAACAAATAAAACCATCAAAAAAATATAGAATAATAGATAGGACACATGGATAGAAATCATACCTCGAAACAAAATCAAAGTGACACTATTTCTAAGTGTGATAGTTGAAATGACACATTATGACACTTATAGCACAAGTTGTGACAAAAATGACGTTTGTGACCAAAAGGTGTGGTAAGATGTAGGAATGTGTCTAGTACATATTTTAATGATATGTAATACCATCTAATGTAGAAGAGTGTGTCAAAAATAACTTTTTTGATACACAAAGGTGCAACACATGCAGGAGTGAAAACAACAAAAGTGACATCTGTGACAGGAGGAAAACATTAATATGACACTTGCAAAATGAGAATGACCTTGAAATAGACACATGCCAAAGAAAAGATAACATGAAAAAAATATTATCAAAGTGAAAATGAGCAAAAGATATGGTAGAAACATAAAAGTGACACTTGTGAAAGCGATGGCGCGCAAAAAATGACATTTGGGAAAACTCACAAAAATATAAATACAAACACAACCAAGGCAAGGGATATTGTCAAAGAAAGTGTGCACTGACTATAGACATGAGTTGAAAATCACATAGGCATTGTCTTGATGGATGGTGCTATGTTTGTTTTAACTTGCATAAAGAAAGTGCACTCATGAACTCATCAAAGATTGAGCATGTGTATGAGAAAGTGACTTGACAGTTTAAACTAGGAAGAAAACTTAAACCTTTTAGAACACATCAATCGACCATGGAGTAACCATAATATTCTCGGTAGGCTAAAAAATTCAAGTGTAGGCAAAATTTTGGAGAGTGTTGATCGCATCATTAATAGGTACCTTAGCTCTGATTAACACTAGAGGTGAGTAGCTTCACATCTAGTAGTAGTATACATTAATAACCAATAATCTGAAGATCCTCTCATATGCTTGACTTTAGCACTTTTATTTGCATGATGAGAGATTATACCAAAGGTGGATGGGATTTAGAAGGCTTGTGATTTTTTTTTGATGCAGCAACTACCAAATTCAAGAATGGTGATAGTGATTACCATACTTCACTATTGAATCATAAAAAATTCCCCTACTCGAATGAATAGTAGTCTATTAATGTAAAATATATAAGTAGCGGCCAAACAAAGAATGGAAGTAGAGAACCAAAATGAAGATCCATCACAGTGTGGAATATAAGCAAGAACCATATGCTAGATATTTTTTTTAGAAGTGTAAAGATTACCAAAAGAGAGGCCCTTTGTGAGATCTTACACTCTCCAGTAACTGTATGACAGCATGGGACTAGAAGTGGCATTTGTTAGAAAATTATATATTATAGAGCAATGGAACACATAAAATATTTGAAGAATTTTAACCCCCACTCTGGTTATCAAATTTCCTTATCACTCCATGCATTTAGTTTTAAATCCAAGCATGATAAAAATTCTAAAATCTGGAAATGAAAATATTTTCTGAAAACACAAATTTAGAGATTTCACAACTTCTGAAATTGCATAAATAAAACACAACAAAATTATGACAGCGAAACATAGAAAATAACACAATGATTTTTATTCAATGAAACTCTAGAAAAACCCCTACAACTCTTGGGGAAAACTAGTTTGAGAGCTCTTATTTATTTCTGAAAATGATTTTACAGAGAAACTGAATACACAGTAGAAATTCTAGCAACCACAAATTACAACTTATCTCGATTTTCGTGCTTTAACTTTGCCTCGAAAATCATGTCAATCAACAAACATCCAAAATAGAGATTTTCCAGCAATAAAACAACATTAAATGTTGTACAATGAAATTCCAACAACCATAAATTACAACTTATCTCGATTTTTGTGCTTGAAATCCACCTCGAAAATCATGCCAATCAACAAACATCCAAAATAGAAATTTTCTAGCAATAAAACAACATTAGATGTTGTATGACCTACCTTGAAATTTGTGCCTAAAACCTATTGGATGGACCATACGGATTTCAATAGTGTTGCTTCCTTGAAAATCATGCCCAAATCTACCTCGAAATTTGTGCCCCTGCTATTGTCCCTCTTCCTCGATTTCTGTGCCTTTCTCCTGCTATATGGTTTTGCCTTGGAATGCATGCCAATAAATGTTGCTGCCCATATTTGCTGAAATGTCTTCTTGCTGCTCTCCTTCACTTCCTCACTGCTCAAAAATTTTATCCTTGCTCTCTCTTCTCTCTCTCAAACGCTCATGAAAGAATGAATTGATCTTTTCCTCTTCTCTTCTCTTTTTACTCACTAAATGACCTTTTGAGTTACCCTAAGATCTAATGGCTAAGATTCATTTAGATCTAGGAATGAAAATAAATGTGCACTTAATTCTCACTTTGTATTTTTTAACTCACCCACTTAAATAAAGACCCACTTGGCCTATTATTTCCATAGTCACTTTTTCACTTTCTAATTCTTCATTGACTTTAATAAAGTCACCTTTAAATTAGAATGTAACTTCACCACTTATAAAGTCACTTTTAAATTAAATTGACTTTACCATTTAAAAATTCACTTTAGGAGAAAAGTGAAAATAAATTTGGACACTTTTCCCGAGGCCAAAGATCAAAGCCTTAGGGAACACTTGTCCTCTGGTACCCAAATTTTAACTCTCCCTCTAACCGAGGAAAGTGTTCTTCACCACTCCCATCTTCTCTCTGAAGTAGACATGCTTGCCTCATGGTAAGGCTTTGGTGAAAATGTCCACTACCTGCGCATTTGTGAAAATGTACTCAAGCTTGACAGCTCCCTTTTGGACATAGTCTCTAATGAAGTGATACTTGATCTCAATATGCTTTAACCTGTCATGAAAAATTGGATTCTCCATGAGTTTTATGCAACTTTGATTATCACAGTAAATTACTGAAGGTCTCAATGCCTGACGAAATAGACCAAACAACATATTGCGAAGCCATATGGCCTCACAACTAGCCAAACTAGCAGCCATATACTCTGCGTCAGCTGAGCTCAATGCAATTAACTATTGTTTCTAGCTAATCAGCGACACAACTGTCGCACCCAACCCAAAATAGCACCCAGAAGTGAAGAAATTTGAACCCCCACTCTAGTTATCAATTTTACTTATCACTCCATGCATCCATTTTTAAATCCAAACATGATAAAAATTCTAAAATCTGGAAATGACAATAATTTTCTGAAAACACAAATTTAGAGATTTCACAACTGTTGAAATTGCAAAAATAAAACACAGCAAAATTATGACATCCACACACAGAAAATAACACAGAGATTTTTTGTCAATGTGACCCTAGAAAAACCCCTTGCAACTCTTGGGGAAACCCAATTTGAGATCTCTTCTTTATTTCCAAAAATGCTTTTACAGAGAAACTGAAATACACAGTAAAAATTCCAGCAACCAAAAATTACAACTTATCTCGATTTTTGTGCTTACACTCTAGCTCGAACATTGTGCCAATCAGCAAACAACCAAAACATAATTTTTCCAGCAATAAAAACATCATTAAATGTTGTACTTCTTGCCTCGAAAAACTTGCCCAGTACTTGTTGTACAGACCATATGGATTTAAGCATTACGGCTACCTCGAAATTATTACCCAAATCTTCTTTGAAATTCATGCCCTTGTTGGTGTCCCTCTTCCTCATTTTTTGTGTTATCCCTCTTCCTCGATATTTGTGCCTTTCTCCTCCTATACGTTTTTTCCTTGAGATGCGTGCCAATAAATGTTATTGCCCAAATTTGATGAAATGTTTTCTTGCTACTCTCCTTCACTTCCTCATTGCTCAGAAATTTTCTCCTTGCTCTCTCTTCTCTTTCTCTCAAATTCTCATGAAAGAATGAATGATATTTTTTTCTTCTCTACTCCTTTTACTCTCTAAATGACCTCTTGGACCTAAGATCTAATGGCTGAGATTCATTTAGATCTAGTGATGAGAATAAATGTGCATTTAATTCTCACTTTCTATTTTTAACTCACCCACTTAAATAAATACCCACTTAGCCTTTTATTTCCATAGTCACTTTTTCACTTTCTAACTCTTCATTGATTTTAATAAAGTCACATTTAAATTAGAATGTAACTTTACCACTTATAAAGTCACTTTTAAATTTGAATGTAACTTTCCCATTTATAAAGTCACTTTTAAATTAAATTGAGTTTACCACTTATAAAATCACTTTAGGAGAAAAGTACAAATAAATTGGCACACTTTTCCCTAGACCAAAGATCAAAGCCTTAGGGAACCACTTGCCCTCTAGTACCCAAATTTGAATAGGAAGTACTCTTCTTATCTGAAGCACAACCTACCCAATATGAATCTGTATACCCTGTCAGTCTCACTCCATCACCTTGTCTATAATCCATACCAAAATCCACATTCCCTTGCAAGTAACGAAGAATGTGTTTTGCAGCCACCTAGTGCACTTTGTTGGGCTCACACATGAATTGACTCATAGTGTTAACTGCAAAACATATATCTGGTCGAGTGTTGACCAAAAACATCAATTTACCAATCAGTTTTCTGTATAGAGTAGGATCCACCAACTCGGAATCAAAAACATGAAGCTTCTTCTAGTTAGTGATCATAGGTGTAGACATGAGTTTGCAGTCCTCCATATGAAATATTCTAAGAACATCCACAATGTACTTCCATTTTCCCAGGAAGAAATACCCTTCCTCCTGCCACACCTCCAATCCCAGAAAATAATGCATCAAGTTGATATCCTTCATCTTAAACTCTGAAGTCTCTCTATGCCAGTGACGATCAATTCATCAACATACAACACCAGAATGAGAGGCTCCTCACCCACCACAATGAAGTATTGGTTCGGATTAGCCTCACTCTTTGTGAAACCCAACTACTACAAGCATGTATCAATCCTCAAGTTCCAGGATCTAGGAGCTTGCTCCATGCCATAGAGTGTCTTTTTCAATCTTCATACATGGGACTCCTTCCCATGCACCTCAAAGCCCTGTGGCTGCTCAATATAAGCCTCCTCCTAAATGAAGCCATTGAGAAATGTTGTCTTCACATCCATCTAGTGGATCTTCCAACCCATCTCTACTGCAATTGATATAATGGAGTGAATAGATGTATACCGAGAGAGAAGGTCTCCTCATAGTCAACTATCTCCACCTGTGAGAACCCTCTCGCCACAAATGGAGCCTTGAACTTCTCTATGCTGCCATCTGCACCATGCTTTATCTTGTAGAGCCATCTAGAAGTAACAACTGACTTACCTTCAGGCCTCATCATTACCTCCCAAACATCATTCTTCATAATAGAACAATACTCCTCCATCATGGCCTCTCTCCAAACTTGTTGGTTGTTTGCCTCCTCATAACTAGAAGGCTCGGAGTCAACAATGCTTGTTACCAATGCCATGTAGCTACAAAACCGCTCAGGTGGTTTACTCTCTCTAACATGTCTCCTTGGCCCAGCAACTGATGTGGCCTCGTGTAAGGTATCTTAAAGCCACTTGGGATTCCTCTTCCCTGAGCATACTTCTCCCACCGGAGTGAAATAATCATCATCGTCATTAGAAGCCTGAACTCCTAAAGGCCTACCAATTCACCTCATGCCTAAATTTGAGCCTGTAGATGCTGAAGTACCGTGCGAATTGTCCATTAGTGGACTACCCTGTGAACTGCTCTACGGACTGCCTTGCATGCTGCCTGAAGAACCACCCTCCTGACTCTGAGAGCCACTACTCATGGATGGACCTAACACTATAATCGATGTACCTCTTGATCCCTGGCCACTGGATCCATGTGGCTGAATCAGCTGCTCCTGAGGGTCTGGTGACTCTAGATACTCTAACTCCCATGACCTCCTGAAATCTCTATCCTTGAACTTCACATCCCGTCTGACAACCACTTTCCTCTATGCAGGAATATAAATCCGATAAGCTTTCAAGGTCTCACTATATCCCATAAAGATGTCATTGTCTGCATTGGGCTCTAGCTTGGTCTTGTTCTCCTTGGGGACATAGGATTATGTAAGGCACCCAAGGATATGAAAGTGCCCAACATCAAGATTTTTCCTAGAAAAAACCTCCTCCAGAGTCACATTCCCCAAGGCATGATGCATACTCCTGTTCTGCAAGTACACAACAGTGTTTCAGGACTCTACCCAAAAAAATAAAGGTAACCCCTGATCATGAAGCATGGCTTTGGCATCCCCTACAATGGATCTATTCTTCTTCTTTGTAACCCCATTCTGTTGGGGTTATAGGGAATTGTGAACTCCCTCCTAATGCCTGCCTCAGCACAAAAATGAAAAAACTCACCACGGGTATACGCCCCTCCATTATCTGACCTGAGGACCTTGATCTTCCTACATGTCTAGGTCTCCACAAGAGCCTTGAACTCTTGAAACCGCTTGAAGACCTCACTCTTGGTTTTTAAGAAATAAATCCAGGTCTTCCTGGAGTGCTCATCAATGAATAAAACATAGTTCTCATAGCCACTCAAGGATACATGAGACATCCGACCACTCACATCGGTATGAATCAAGTCAAGGATCTCGATATCTCTGTTGTCACTGCTGGGAAAAGGGGATCTGGCAAACTTCCACATAGCACATCCTCTGCATACATCAAGGTGATCAGAAATGAAATCTAGCACACCAGTGGTGATCTCCCGCAATGTACTCAAGGCCCCATGATACATGTGCCCCATCCTATAGTGCCAAATTTCACACAACTCTGAACTACTCAATATGTTGTTGGTCCTATCTCGGGTGATGGTACTCAATGCCATCAGGGTCTGGAATGAGAATTTGTAGACCTTGGCATGGCGCACACCAATCACTCTTGTTGAAGAAGCTAGAGTTTCCCTAAGATATATAAGCACATTCCCTCTCCTGAGCAACACATCATACCCTATGTCGTCAAGTGCTGAGACGGATATCAGGTTATTCTTCATTCCAGGCACATATATAACATCTGACACTTTCAAGGGAGGTTTGGGTCCCCTATCAAATGTCAATGTACCCACACCAACTTCTCTAACAACGTTATCATTACCAAGTACTACCTCCATTTCAATATCATCCTCTAAAAGCTCTAAAAAGTACTCCCTGACTCCTTTCATGTGGCGAGAAGCGCCACTGTCAACATACCAAATGCTAGAAGATGCTCTACTAGTAGCGGGGAGTGCACACTCCCTCTGAACCTATATGGCAGGTGATCCTACATTGGTGGCCTCACAAGATATGGACCTTCCAATCAAAGCTCTTTGAGAAGCTCTCTATCTCTACAGAAGTTTCCATGGGTTTGCCTCTCCCTTTCTTGTTCTTATTCTCCAGACACACAACAACATAGTATCCCAACTTTTGATAATTCCAACATTTGACTTTGGAATAGTCCTTATCCTTGTTCTGTTGTTTTCCTTTACCCTTCCCTTTGCCTCCATTGTTGGAAGCTTGCTTCTTTGCTCTGCCCTTCTTTCCTCTTGCTAAAAATGCCACATTGTCATCCTCCTCCACTTGTTTGGCTACCCCAAGATGGTTCTTTCTGATCTCATTCTAAATGTAATAAACCCACAACCTCTCCTAATCAGGAAGGTTTTCTCGTCCAACAATGTCATCCACAAAATTCTCCCAAGTCTTGGGAATACCATTCAAAGCAAACCTCACCGACTTAGTGGGTGTAATGGTTTCACCTACGACTGCAAACTCATCTCTCACTGAAGTGATCTTTGTGAGGTATGTTGTAGCGCTGTCAGTCTTAGCCATTTTAATGGCCTTTATTTTCTCCTTTAGGACCATTTTTCTGTTTTCATTTGAGCTCTGGTAAAGATTGGTTAAGGTCGTCCACATCTCATGTGCATAAGCCTTTCCTCTCACATGAGGAATGACTTGATATTTGCTTCCTGCCAGAATCAATATTTTTGCCTTAGCATTCTTTTTGTTAAACTCTCCCAATTATACAGGGTTAGCAGGCATTGCTACTGGGTTCTATGTGGTATGTACCATAATGCCCCAAACTTTTGCTTCTTCAAAGATGCTCTGGATTCTATCCTTTCATGTGTTGTAGTTGTTCTGCCCATCCAACCTATCTTAAATTCTCAAACCCAAAGACATGTTTCACTACCAAACTAAAATTTTCAAATTTGTGGTAAAGGTTTCTATTTTCTGTGTAAAAATCAGCTTGCTGTAATTTTCACTTTGTTGTCCCAAACTTCACTTTTTAGCCAACCAAGCTCTGATACCATGAAGAATTTCAACCCCACTCTGGTTATCAGCTTTCCTTATCACTCCATGAAGTTATTTTTAAATCCAAGCATGATAAAAATTCTAAAATATGGAAATGACAATATTTTCTGAAAACACAAATTTAGAGATTTCACAACTGCTGAAATTGCATAAATAAAACACAACAAAATTATGACATCCACACACAAAAAATAACACAACGATTTTTTGTCAATGTGACCCTGGAAAAATGCCCTACAACTCTTGAGGAAAACCAGTTTGAGAGCTCTTCTTTATTTCTAAAAATGCTTAGAAACTGAAATACACAGTAAAAATTCCAGCAACCACAAATTACAACTTATCTCAATTTTTGTGCTTGAACTTTGCCTCGAAAATTGTGCCAATCAACAAACATCAAAAATAGAAATTTTCCAACAATAAAAAAACATTAAATGTTGTACGTAATGCCTTGAAATTCATGCCCAGAACTTGTTGTACTGACTATATGGTTTGTACAGATTTTAGCAGTACAGTTGCCTCAAAAATCGTGCCCAAATCTACCTCGAAATTCGTTCCTTTTTGTTGTCCTTCTTCCTTGATTTTTGTGCCTTTCTCCTGTTGTACGATTTTTCCTTGGGATGTGTGCCAATAAATGTTGCTGCCCAAATTTGATGAAATGTCTTCTTGTTGCTCTCCTTCACTTCCTTACTGCTCAGAAATTTTATCCTTGCTCTCTCTTCTCTTTCTCTCAAATGCTCATGAAAGAATGAATTGATCTTTTTCAGTTCTCTTCTCCTTTTACTCTCTAAATGAACTTTTGGGTTACCCTAAGATCTAATGGCTGAGATTCATTTAGATCTAGGGATGAGAATAAATTTTCATTTAATTCTCACTTTCTATTTTTTAACTCATCCACTTAAATAAAGACCCACTTAGCCTTTTATTTCCATAGTCACTTTTTCACTTTCTAATTCTTCATTGACTTTAATAAAGTCACCTTTAAATTAGAATGTAACTTTACCACTTACAAAGTCACTTTTAAATTAAATTGACTTTACCACTTATAAAGTCACTTTAGGAGAAAAGTACAAATAAATTTGGACACTTTTCCCTAAGCCAAAAATCAAAGCCTTAGGGAACTACTTGTCCTCTGGTACCCAAATTTCAATAATATTGAAGAAACACAAACGCAAAAAACACATAAAATAAAAGAGACACATATATACGTGGTTTGCCTTTTGGCTATGTCCACGAAGAAATAGCCAATACTTCCTTTTATATCCATAAAAATGAAGAGATACAGCTTACAGCAAATTCGTTGTAATTTCATCTTCGCTTTCACACAGTCTCCTCTCCCTTTCTCACTCAAAATACACATATGCATAGCCACAATACAATTCGCTCATATATAGTGACGGGTTGCCTAATGAATGGTTTAGATTGACTACGAAATTACAATATTTTATAAGGTAAATTTACATCTATTTTTAGCTTAGATAAACATAATGATCAGAGTGACATTTAGTATAACCTTGTTCAGACAAAAACCTATAAAATTTTAGATACCACTACTTTGGAGCTTGTTTTAAGCCATACAAGCTCTTCTTCAACTTGCACACTAGCTTCTCCTTCCCTTTGCCCTCTTATCCTTGTGGTTTTTGCATATAGATCTCTTCCTCCAAATCCCCATGGAGAAAGGTCGTCTTTACATCTAATTGCTCAAGATGCAAATATTTTGCTGCAACTAGACTTAAAATAGTTTTAATTGAAGTCATTTTAATGATAAGAGAAAATATTTCATCAAATCCTATACCTTTCTTTTGTGCAAACCCCTTCACCACAAGTCTAGCTTTATATGTTTTTATACCTCTATCTTCTTCCTTCAACCTGTAAACCTATTTATTCTGTAATGTTGTTTTACCTATAGACAACATGACTAAGTCCCAATTTTGGTTATGTACCAAGGAGTCAATCTCTTCTTTCATGGCTAGCTCCCACTTCTTCCTGGTTTCTACATGCATTGCTTCTTCATAACATTTTGGTTCACCATAATCAATCAACAATACATAATATAATGAAGGAGAATATCGTTCAGGGGGTCTACTTATCCTGGTATATATTCTAACACCACTCTCAGGTATTTGAGGTGCCAGTTGTTGTTGTGGTTGCTGACAATTATGATTTTCAGACACATTTACTTTTTTTTTTATCTCATCAAGCACTTTGTATTCTCTATTTTCTTTTTCTTGTTTCCTTTCCTGCATTTGATCCTTATACAAGACCCTTTCATTAAATATGAAATCTTTACTCCTAATGATTTTGCGATTTTCATAATCATAAAAGCGATAACCAAAATCATTAACACCATATCTAGTAAAGGTACATTTCTTTGATTTTTTCTCAATATTTGTTCTATTTAATTTATTAATGTGGACAAAGGATTCACAACAGAAATTATTTAAAAATGAGTAGTTTAACTTTTTACTTGTCCATGAATCCTCTAGAATACCACCATCCAAGGAACTTGAAGGCCCTCTGCTTATTAAATAAATAGCAGTATCTACAACATTTTCCCAAAATTGTGAAGGAAATCTTGCATGTAACCTCAAGAGCATTGCACGCTCCATGATTATCATGTTCATCCTTTCTGAGACACCATTTTCCTATGATTTTCCTGGAACTGTCTTCACTCTACAAATTCCATGCTCTAAATAATACTTATCAAACTCTTTGCGACAATACTCACCTCCATTGTCTAATCAGAGACACTTCAACTTCTTTCCTGTCTCATTCTCAACCAAAGCTTTCCATTTCTTAAAAGTATCAAATGTATCATATTTATTTCGAATACAATAAATCCAGGTTTTTATTGTTTCCATCGAAAGATGATACCTAAGTAAGTCCCCATACATTTGTATGCACAAGCTCTAATTTTTCACTCTTCTTTTCTTTCCCAACTCTGAGGAATCTGACTCTCTTTTGTTTTCCATAAACACAATTCTCACATAAATCCAAAGCAAAATGCTTCAAACTTGGCAACAGAATTCTTGAGTGAAGAATTTGCATCTCCTTTTGACTCATGTACCCGAGCCTATGATGCCACAATGTTGTATCTTCTCCTATGGAGGTTAAATCATTAACATAATTAGAAATACCATTACATAAATACAATGTACCAACATTTTCTCCCTTTACTATAATCAGGGCTCCTTTAGTGACCTTCCAGGTTTTATCTATAAAAGTAGTTACACAACCTTCACCTCCCAACTTCCTTGTTGAAATTACATTTTTCTTCAGGTCTGGAACATGCCTTACATCCTTCAATAGCCATTTGTTTCCATTCCGGTTGTTTTATGAAAACTTTACCCAATCCAATGATTTTACAGGGTTTACCATCACCCAAATGAACCTGTCCAAAATCTCTTTGAACATAATCATGAAAATGTTTCCTATCAAGTGCAGCATGGAATGAGGCCCATGAATCTACCACCCAGACATTAATAATATTTTCTAATGAAAGAACAAAATCATCTTGGAAGACATCACCTGTCACATTCACTTCATGATTATTCGCTTGTTGTGTGTCTCCTTATTTTCCCTTTTGATACTTACAGTCTTTCTTCAGGTGTCCTTTCTTCCCGCATTTCTAGCACACTATCCCTGATATGGACTTGGATCTGCCTTTCCTTGACTTATTATAATATCCTGGGCTCTTTCCTCTTTCCATTTTTCTTCCCTTAGTCTCTGCAGTCAAATAATTACCTGATGTCTCACCAGAGCTTTTCCATCACTTTTCCTTGCTAAGGATTGCACCGACAACATCATCAAAATTTAAAGGACTAGATCCATAGACAGAGTTACTAATGGCCATAACTAAAGAATTCTAACTTTCTAGCAATGAGCATAGAAATAACAAAACCCTAACTTCATCATCAAAATTTACCCCTATAGAACTTAATTGACTGGTAACTATATTAAATTCATTTAAATGATCAGTAATAGATCCACCTTCTGACATCTTCATATTAAATAGACGCTTCATAAGAAATACCTTGTTTGAGGCTGAGGATTTTTCATATAGTTTGGTTAATGCCAAAATTAAACCCTCTATTATCATTTCCTTTGAAATATTAAAGACTACCGACACTACTAGGAACAACTGTATTGTTCCAAGTGTCATTCTGTCGAGAAGATCCAATTTTGTGTTTTCCATACTTGTCGGCTTCTTTTTTTTCCACCCAATGGTAGGTACAAATCTTTCTGATACAAATAATCTTCCATAGATGGTAGTTTTGGTTGTTAAATTTCTTGACCCTAAACCTACTATCTTTCTCCATTGCTCCCACTCGAACCAGGAACCCTTCTCTCATACATGTTTATCATCCAAATAGACCTTTGGCTCTTATACCAGTTGTTAGAAAACTATATATTATAGAGCAATGGAACACATAAAATATTGTAGAAACACAAACATAGAAAATGCATAAAACAAGAGAGACACAGATATATGTGGTTCACCCAGTTTGGGCTATGTCCACAAAGAATCCAGTCCTTCCTTTTATATTATCCAGCAAAATGAAGAGATACAACCTATAGAAGATCCATTGTAATTTCTTCTTCACTCTCACACAGTCTCCTCTCTCTTTCTCACTCAAATTCACAAATAATAAATGCAATACAATTCCCTCATATATAAAGAGGGGTTTCCTTCTAGGGAAAAAGACCTTAAATTAAACATAACTTCTACCATCGGAAAATCTTCCTAATGAATGGCTCAGATTGGCTACGAAATTACAATATTTTACAAGGCAATTTTACATCTATTTTTAGCTTCAGGGGCATTTCTCCCGAACCCCCGCGAGGGTGGGGGGGTGCTCATAAAATCATTGTTGTCCCCGCTAACAGTGATGAAACGGGTGGCGTTGTCGCCCCGTTATGAACTGGGGTCCAACACAACGATACCTGTTAATAAAGAAGATAATCGGGCTCCACACCTAGTAGCGTTTTGTCCCCATAACATTCGAGCTTACAACAAAAAGATGGATGAAATTTCTTCGTTCATGTTAATTGTTAGTACTTCACATTAATATATGAATGGTGGTTTTGGTAAGTGTGACTTTTTTGGTGATGATGGTAATTTGTTTTACACTTTAGTGTGTGATTTATTTGTGAAAAGTGTGATAATTATACTAACTGTAGTACTCACATTCTTCCATAACTTTTCACTGCCATATTACCCAATCATCATGTGTCACACAAGTGAAATCCCTCCATGCAGTTTATGAATTGAAATTTTCTTAATCTGTGTCACCTCTACAATAAATCACAATAATATAGATTATATTATTTTTTCCACCATTCACCACCCTCCTCGCTATTCTTGAACTAAGAAAGGAAATTGAGACTTTGTCACTCTCCCAGTGTAGTAGGTAGTATGTTGAAACATCCAATATGCGTTTTGAGCCTAGTAGTGTTGAATTCCTCAATGAGTATTTGTAAGGATGTAAATTTTTTGAGGAGTTAGGTTGGTTACCATTCTATGAAAAGTTCCATGGTCACAATTTTAAGCTCACCAAGGCCTTCACAGAGAATTTAAATGGTATTGTGGCCCATTTTGATCATATAGAATTGTTTGTTTCCTAAGATTAAATTTCATAATGCAAAGGCCTCCCTCAAACTAGGGAATTTTGGTTTAAAAACACATTGAAGGTGTTGTTGCCTAAATCTACCTCAGGCTGAGAAAGGCAGGTCTAGGGTAACATCAAACCACAATTAACTTGATAGCTAGCCCTACCAAGTTGGGAGAGGGGTCTCTTCTTGTCAATCTTAGGAAAATATGGTCAATAAAGCTTGAGATGATTGATATAAAGAATAATTTTAGGATAGGTATATGCTTAGAGGAGTTTTATTGAATTTTGTGTTGGTTTGTTGGATCAAATGTGAAAGGCAGATTTGGGTCCAGGGAATGAAACTCAGCCTTGCAGAGGTTTCTATGGGGTGAGGTAGGCAAATGATTTAGTAATTTAAATTGAGTGAAATGGAGAGTCTTAAGACTGGTGAGGAGTTGGAGAGGGCATGAAAGTATCAGGAATCCTCTTCAAACTGTTGAAAACATATAAAACTAAACAAACCCTAGGTAGAGCACTGCAACATCAATGATTTCTACCTTTATCCTTGATTCATTTAGTTAAGCTGAAAAGAGAGATATGATGGCATACATAAACACATGTAAACTTGAATCAAAGAAGGAAAAACAATGCTAAATCACCTTGCCACAAGAATCCCACAAAATGTTGCAAACCCTGGTCTATTTCATTGCCAAACTGCAGAGATGAATGTACAATAATGCTCAAAGCATTCACAAGAGTCCAACCTTTAAAAATGACTGAAAAAGTGCTATATATAGGCAAAAATCCACTCATGCTAGCCTTTAGGGGTCGAATTCATGAGTTTAGGAGCTGTTTCAACAAGATCTAAACTAAGAACTGAAAAATAGGTAGTGGAACAACTTGCCTCTAAAACCTAGGAAACTGATTCATTCAGTTCAAAACCACCTATACATGATGTATCTACCTCCTTGAGTCAATTTTTATCATTTTTACATCAAATTCCATCAATTTACATCAGAGAGAGAACAATTCAAACTGAGAAAAAAACTAGGCAAAAAATAGAGTTTTTGAGCAAAATTGGCACTTTTTCATCTTGTGCGTAGCGCCACTTTTTCTGTGCATAGTGCTTTTTCTCAGCTGATTTTGGAGGCCTTCCCCTTCACCAAATTTGCTCCAAGGGGGCTTGTTAGAAAGGTGTATCTCTCAAGTGAAATTTTTGGATTTGGTGTCCATTTACCCCTCCAAAAATCAATTCTCCTAACACTGCTTCTTGTGTGGCCAAAAAGGGGTAGAGAGGGCATTTTTGAGGTGTTTTTGACCCTTCTAAAGGCCCAAAACTTGTCCAAAATTTCTATTAATTTCTGGGTATGCATTATTTTTCACAAGGAATCCAGAAATGTATATTTTTCCTCTAGAGGAGGTCCCTATCAAAATCGAGCGCTGGGTGGCGCTATGCACCAGGCAGAAAAACCTGTTTTTTCCTTCAAAATTTCAAAATTGCCAAAAAGTGTGCCAAATTTCTTGAAATTTGGTATGAGTGACCTGCATCAAATACTATGTTGGGCCAAGGAATCTTCAGTCAATATCTTGAGCTTATCTTTCTCTTTCTTGCTCCTTAAAGTTTTCCTCAACTTGGCTTTTAGGCTCCTTATCCTTGCTTTGCAAATCTTATTTTGTGCCAAATAATGAAAATCCATGTGCCTCAACATCTTTTTAACCTTTTTGGATTTCTCAAGTAGCTTCTCCAAGTGCATATTTTCCCTCTCTAGCCAAGATTCCTGGTCAGCATCAATCTCTTGCTCAAGCGGTGTCAACTTGACTTTCCTCCTCTTTGATGCTTGCCTGTTTTCCCTTATGTTTTGTAGCTTCATGATTGTTTGATTGTCCTCCAACTGATTGTTCCATTTCTCAAGGTAATTTATGATCCACTTAGCTCTTTCAAGGTTAATAGATAAGTCATGAATGTCAGCTTCTTATTCTTTGATGATCTCCTTGAGTTTTGAGCTTTGGGAGCTCAAATTAGTGTCCTCATCCTGAATCAAACTGAAATCTCTCTCCTGACCTTCAGAAGGCCCTTCATCATGCAATGGTTGTTTCCCTTTGTCCTGTACCTACTTTGATGAAGAAGAAGGCAAAGCTCCCTTCACCCCAGGTGAAGATAGCATTTGCCTATGGTCTGATGAAGGAAACAAGACCCCTTCCACCCCAGGTGGAGATAGTACTCATTTGGCAGCTGCAAATAATATCCTTGTGCCCTTTTGATAAGTGATAAATACTGGCACACTGGTAGTTTGAGTCTCATGAACCTCTTGCTAATTTGAAGGCCCTCTTGCCCCTTGAAATACTGATGGGGTCACTTGAGGGCTTTTGAAAAGCTCATGTGAAATGAAATCATCCCATGAAACATTCAACAAGCTCAGCTGATGCAAAACCACAATCTTGATCAATGCAAAGTGATAAATTCTATTGTACTATTGATGAGGAGGTTTTATTTGCACCAATGTGGTCATTTTCTCAATATTTCTGCATATGAAGTAAGGGAGATTCATCATCTTCACTCTAGTGAAATGCATCAATAGTCTAACATGATAGGTGTACAAGTGAGAAAATCTCCCTTCATAGCTGAATTATTTGATAATGAGCTTCATGAGTGGAGCATAAGTGTCCTATAGGTATCTGAAACGAAAGACCCTACTGATTTGCTTCTGATAACTAGCCTTGATATAAGGTTCATAATTCTCTTTGTCCACAAGCTGTCTTTTGTTCCACTGTTCACCCACATTAGGAATACCTGTTGCTTCAGCTATAGTTTCAGGTGTCAAAGTGAAGGTAACACCTGCTAAATTGATCTAGCCATTGTGAAGATGATGGACAAATAGTCTAGCAAGCTCATGGTGGTATTTCACCCTTTCCACCATCTCACAAAACTGGTAGCAAGACTGATGTTTAAAACATGCTACTGCAAGAGGACAAGCCAATAATTATGTGAGTGTAGTGGGCTCCTCCCGGATGTGTTTCCCTCCCTTATGTGGTTTTCTTGGTGCATGAATTTCTTGGGAGGAATCACTCACAGTTTTGTCATCCTTTTCATAAGCTGAATCTGTTTCCATATTTGCCATTGTATGGGGTAAAATGATGAGTATGAAGAGATTTTAAGTCAAGAATAGGTGACTACTGCTTTATGAATAGGACTAATGAGTGGGACTGATGAGGGGAGGATTTGATGTTGGCTGTATTGTTTTTAGGGAGTGATAGGGTTTGGGAATGGAGATTAGGGTTTAGGGAATAGTGGGAATTTGTTATGGTTTTAGGGTTTTGGGGATAGTGGGGTAGAATGATTGTACATGAGAGAGGGAAAGGGAAATGAAATTTGGGAATTATAGTGGAGGGGAATGTGATAATGATGTAGGGGAGAAAAATAGAAACAATGACAAAATTGCAAACCCTAGATAGTTTTTGTAATGTAACTATGTAGCAAACTAGGGTTTGTTTTTTTCACCTATTAGAACACAATTAAAGATGATCAAATATCTTGTAATGGCACAGTGGAATGTTTCACTTACTTGTGGAATGAATATTTCAAAGTTTTGGAGCTTGAGGAGGTCGATTAGGTAAAATTTAGGCTTGAAGGACTGGTGCGCCACGCCAACACACAGGTGCACCTCGCCAACTAGGTGCACTGCACTAGTTCAGTTTCCTTGGCAATTTCTATGCTCTATGCACCGCGCTGATCAGGTGCACCACACCATTACCCAGGTGCGCCGTGCCAAGAAGATTTTCACCATTTTGCTGCGATTTTTCTCCCTTTACCTCAAATCGCGATTTTGCCTTGTTCTCTCTCTCTTTAGCAAATAGAAGATGTCTTCCACACAAGAAACACTTTATATACAAGTGACTTTAATTTTTCATTTAAAAGAAACCCACTTTATAAAGTTTGCTTTTCACTTTATCCCTTAAAACTCTGTTTCAAAGTTTGGCTCTCTTTTTTACTTCTGATGGACTAATGCTTTGAATTTCTCGTCTCTTTTGCAGGAGCTGGAGCGCAGGAGTTTGGCAAGGTGACCCAGGGTTGCATTTCCAGACTTATTACATACAGAAAAATTAAAACTACATGAAATTTTTGTACATGGAAGATAAAGCTATGTTTTTCCTCAAAACATGGTTTTGAGGAAAAATCAATCATTGAGCATGTCATTATTGAAATTTTTGATGTTGAGACCTTATTAGACCTCCTCATGTGCCTGCTGACCATTATTGAGCTTTTACAAGACTATGATGACAAACCCTAGACCTAATGAGACATAAAACCCTAAAAATGACTTTTGCAAATGTAAAGACAAAAGATTACTGTAAATAACTTGAATTTGTGAAAATAGGCCAGCAGGTAAAGACCATGAGGAAAATTGATAAACAACCACTACCATCAGATGATCCATGACCTAATGGAACACAACTGATCGGATGAGACACCTAAAAATGCATGCAATAAGACAATTTTGATCACTGATGGAGGGATGAAGATACCGACACTAACAGAAGGAATTTGATTTCAACTAATTATTCATACCTAAACAACAAAATCTGAATTGAAGCAATGGAATTGCCCATGTTTGGGTGAAATAAGAATGGTATGAGACATTGTACCTAGTCCATAAATACATTACATGTGATGTCAGATACATCATAACCTCTAGGTATCACTTGAGGTTCTTATTGTGTTTTAAAGAGGAGCACAAAATGAATCTTCTATTTCATTTGTTGAGGAGTCTATCCAAAATGGAAAAAAAAAGTTTAGGCTCACCTTGAAAATATGGAAACTAGAATATTTCATCATGGACTTATTAAGTTTTTGGTAGAGGCCAAGTTGAGAAAACATGGGAAAACATGGGATGACTTTTTCTTATGGGGAGGGTTTGGTCAAACAGCTCTCTCATCCCCCGTGAGAAAATGGAAATCCTCTGTGTCTAAGAGGAAGAGGACAATTGCATAAGGCAAATGTTCCTATGAAGACTTGATTTTGGGGAAAAATGAGCAAGGTTCTAGTAAGGTCAAGCAAACCCTTATCTCTAAGAGAATTAATTATTTGTTGGACAAATAGGAGCCCTTGGTTAGTCAAGAAGAGGAACCATCTACTAAGAGGTAAAGCACATCAGTTAGTGAAAAGAAGGAATATATATTTGAGGAGAAGAAGACACCAGCTGGTAAAAATGGGAAACCCTTGCTCTAGGAGGAAGAAATTTCAACAAAGGTAGAGAAAAATCCCCAGAAAAAGGGCTACCAGAAAAAGAGAGAATACAATATTTGCATTAAAGAAAAAGAAGAATCGAGGAGCAGAGAAGAAGAGGGGATAGGGGAAGAGTTAGATGAAGTGGTGGATATAAAGAGTTTTCCTCATTGACCGCATACTCATTCATTCGATCGTCAACGTGTAAGTTTACAAGGATCATTTGGACCTACAACCACTCCCTTGAGTATTGGTACAAGACCAAATTTAGTCAATGAACATTTGGATATTGTGGCCAAACTAGAAATAACTCCTTTGAGTCTAGTCAGAGGCTACGATCTAGTAGAAAGTGTGGTTTATAAGGTATGTAACATTGTTGATCAGAATGTGTTCAATTTTCCTTATTTAGATTCAGAGGATGAACAAGTTGAAAACATGGTTATGGAACATGAGTCTATAAATGTTGTTTAACATAAGAAGGAGGAGAATGACCTTGTAGTAGAAATTTCCAAATGTAAGGTTGTTGATAATGTTCAAGTGGTTGATAACCCTTTAATGAAAACAACTGAGGAAACCCAGGAACCACGTGTTCCTAGTCGAATTAGTGGAGAAAATATTGGAGTTAAGAAACCCTAGAATTGATATGAAGATTAGTGATAACCTTGAAGATAACAAGACTAATGGAATGACAACATTAGCTTTGGTGTTGGATGTTTTTAGGAAATAGGTTGGAGTGTTACTTAGGGAACCAGTGTATTTTCACATACCTTTGTAACCCTATCAAATAATACCTGTGAAGGAAAGCGGATCATTAATTGTTTGAAGGTAAAGAAGAGAATCCACTAGAGGAGTATAAAGGAGCAATGGAATTACAAGAAGCACATAGGACCTTTGAATCTGATGGATTGGAAATTACTGAGGAGGTAATAGATAAGGATAGTTATAGTAAGCAGTCTAAACAAAGAATCTTTGCCACCATGTTAAAAATATTAAAAATAAATTTGTCCAACTAAAATTAGAAATCAATATTTGATGAAAAATAATGAGTGCTTGAGGAAACTTCAAGACCGGTTGGTTGTTCAAAATCATATTTTGGTTAAGGAAGATGAATCTTGGCAGGCCAAGTTGGAAGACATGATGGAGTTTTATAAATGGATTAAGTTTAATTATTCACAAACCAAAAAGGATATGAGTCAATAAAATCTTAATCTTCTATTTCAAGTTTTAGAAGGCGTTGAGCATGAGGATGTGCAACAATCTGGGCATGGGGGAGATGATGAGTCTCAAATTCAACATGTCCATAGCACCTCCCAAACACCCTTTGAGACCCAATTACCACCATTTCACCTTTTGTTTCCCTATACATTTTTGGTTTTCTTATAAACCTTATGATTTTAACTAAACTTGAGTGATAAGGTGATGATATATCATTATTACACATTTCTTCACTATTCTTGTATGTATTTTAAGTGTATTTTGCTACCTAATTACTTTGAGGAATTGTAGTATCTTTTCCCAATTTACAGGAAGGATGATCACTAAGTATTCGATTGTGAATACTCGTGCGTCAATCTCAAGTTACGATAAGTAGGAACAATCAGATAGGCATAGTTCATTCTAGACATTCACACTAGCAATCTATCCAACTCAAAGAAACCTTGATTTTCTTTGTCCAAGAATATTTTAAGTGCCAAACGATCTTCTTAGTTGAGAAGATAATGTTATATATGTCATTTTATTTGTATGGTTGCATCCTTTTTGTTATAATTTTGTAATATTTGGCTGCATAGTTCCATTTGTTTATTTATGACTGACAGCTTGAAATTTAGCTCTTTCAGACTATATATATTTTTATAATTGGTGGAACAAGGTTAGTCATGATTGTATCTTCGAATTTTTATTATGACCACTTTGTCGTTATAGAACTATATATATATATAT